>JASVER010000046.1:1022514-1233981 GCA_030449065.1 Oceanodroma leucorhoa | reverse complement strand
GCAGCTTTCCAGCCACTCTTCCCCAAGCCTGTAGCGTTGCCTGGGGTTGTTGTGACCCAAGTGCAGGATCTGGCACTTGGCCTTGTTGAACCTCAYGCAGTTGGCCTCGGCCCATCCATCCAGCCTGTCCAGATCCCTCTGCAGAGCCTTCCTGCCCTCAGGCAGATCAACACTCCCGCCCAACTTGGTGTCACCTGTAGACTTACTGAGGGTGCACTCAATCCCCTCGTCCAGATCATTGATAAAGATATTATCAGAACTGGCCCCAGTACTGAGCCCTGG
The DNA here is from genome assembly GCA_030449065.1 of Oceanodroma leucorhoa. Lineage (NCBI taxonomy): Eukaryota > Metazoa > Chordata > Aves > Procellariiformes > Oceanodroma > Oceanodroma leucorhoa. The sequence continues at coordinate 1,233,699 of JASVER010000046.1, read as the reverse complement.
GGAATACCGCTTGGACCGGCTGCYAACTGAATATATATCGAAGACATTATAATCAAAGAAACTTAGTTGGCTGTGTGATTTAGCTTTTTGAATTATACTTTTCCTTCTGCTTTTATGTCTGTCTGGATGGACACAATGTGACACCAAACAAGCCTCAAAACAGACACTGATTGATATGGAAACAGAGGCCCGAGCATGTAACAAGCGCAGCCCTGGCTGATGTCAGTGACTTCAAGGGGAAACTGGGACTCTCTTTGGTCTTTAGCCCAATATATGCACAGAGCTGGTGCAGGCCTAGAACACAGGAATGACCACACTGTGACCAAGAACATTTATTTCTATATTTAGTCTGATTACTTACCCCTYATGCTTCCCAGAACTTTGGTCATGAAAACACATTGAGTTGTTTCACAGTGAATTTTAGCTTTTCTTCTTGGCACAATCGCAGACTCATGCTGCTTTTGTTCTGCTCCCTGCTGGGGATGAGTTTTCCATCCAAATTAATTCATCTGCATTTTAATTTATAAAATCATTTTATGCAACAGGTTTCGTCAAAGTGTTAATTTAAGCTCACATTCTGTGCTGGAAATACCTAGTTGTCCGTGCTTTATAAATGCACAGAAACCTTCTTCCATAACCCAGTCTTCCCCTAGAAAATATAACACCACAATCTAGTAGAGTTGTCCTACACGACAGTGGCAGACTCACCCATTTCTGCAAGTTTTAGTATACTTTCAACTAACTTGGAAGATTTATAAAAATAATTAGTATCAAAGTCATTAAATGAACAGTGTGTATAAGTGAGATGCATCTGGCTTCCTGCCCTGCCTGCCCGCCCGTTTGCTCACCAGCAGGCTACCCTCACCCCGGTTCTTGCATGTGCTGGAATTGGTTGGTAAGGTTGGTAACATCTCTGCCTGATGTCCAGGCCACCCGTACAAAGTATCTGTCTCCCCGAGGCCTTGGAAAAGTAATTTACCTAAAGTGGGAATGACAGACTTTCTTTCTGGGGTACTGGGAGAATAACTATACTAAAGAGTATGAGAGGCGTTAGCAAGTGTTAGCAAGAGTGCACCAAGCCAGACCTGCAGAAGAAAGCCCTGTTCTGTCAGACCCTCTGCAAGACGTTGCAGGTGAAGGCAGACAGGGGCTTCTAGCACATTATTTACAAATCGGGAGCCACGATCTGATAGGCGAGCAATGGGAGTTGGGAGAGACCAACTCATCCAGGACTTTTCTCTTGCCGATAYAACACCCTTTTCATACTTCTCCTTTTTTCAGCCAGACTTCCTACAAAATCAAAACTTGCTTAATCATGTCTGCCCGTCTTCACTTCCCTGCATCCCCTTTTCCTCTTGTGAACTGACCGATTAATTAAAATCAAATCAGACACCCGATCTCAAAGACTAAGATCCCTGGAAGCTGGGAGAAAAATCACCAGCTAAGGAGACAAGTTCAAGCAGCACCCACACTGACAAAGCGAAGGCAACTTGCACACAGCAACATCTGTCCTGCTGCACCGCTGGCTGGGCACTGAGCATACCTGGCCCTCAGTCCTGGCATAGCACATACTGCCTCCCGCCTGGCTGGGAGYGGGAGGACACGGACAGAAGGGGGAGGAATAGAGGCAATAATGATGTGATGAAGCCAAATTACAGGAAACCTGGTGTCCCTAGCTCTGCTGTGCACTGAGGAAGTTGTCTGTTTTCTATTCCAGGTCAACCAGACACAACGCGCCACGCATTTGTTGGAGAAACTGTCATTTTGCCTTGCACCACCACCTCTCCTGGGGAGCTGATCCTTTCCAATTCAATGCTCTACTGGCAGATAGACTCTGTCCTAGTGCACTTTTTTCACAATGGGCAGGATTCGCTGACGTTCCAGGACAAACATTACCATGGCAGAACTAGTCTTTTTTTGGACCAGATGAAGCACGGCAACTTTTCCTTAAAGCTTTCCAATGTCCAATTATTGGACACAGCTGTATATACTTGCATCTACAAACAGTCTGGGGATCGTCCCAACAAAACACAGAAATCTAAAATTAAACTCATTGTATCAGGTAAGATTTTTTTTTTAGTTCAGAGGGAGGGAGTTGAGGGCAGCATTTCTTGTTGACAAGCCATCSTTGGCCATCGACTGGGATGACTTCAATTTCTAAAGCCAATCTTCATTCAGTTTCACTCTGTTCCTAGCTTTTGTTGGAAGAATAAGCAAGAAGGGAAAAAAAATGCATCTTTGTTAGGCTTCAGCACAGTATATCCACAGAAGCAACAGGACTCCTGAAGGCAAGCCGCCTGCCTCTTCCCCCTGCCTTCGCAGGAGATGTTAATGAACAATGAGGTCTCCYCGACTTTTAAGCATTTGGTTATTTATGGGTTTGTACTGTCCTGGATCCACCTTGACCCACAGGAATGGGAGAGTTTATCTCATTGTTTGCACTTGGGTCTGTGAAGCAGGATGAGTTCATCTGTGGCAGTTGGATCCAAAGCCCAGGCCATATACCCTTTCAGATGAAAGACAGGCAGTTGCTAATTACCTTTTCCCTTGCAGCTGGAAGATCTGGATCTGGTGGCAAGGCTGGACACATGCAACAAGAATTATTATTTTTCTTCCTTAGGAAAATTAGTAAGACCATAACACATGCTTGAATAATGCCAAACAACTGAGCTAACATGTTTGAACTACCTACAAGCATGGCCAGCAGAATGATGGGGCATTGGGTTTGACCAGCTGACCAACTGAAAAAGCAAATTAAAAAAAGGGGTTACATGTCAAAACAAATCATAGCTTTTTAAGATGTCTTGCTTGAATAAATCAGCTGGAAACTTTCATTGTGGTCAACCACACACATTTAATTCTGCTTAAAATAGAAAMAATTTGTTTTCAAGTAATATAAACCCTTTAATATCTTTGTTTTGATGCACATCATTCTCAAGAGAAAGATGTTTTTAAAATGTAAAGCGAAATACTTTTGTTCAGAAAATTTAAAATTGAAATGTTTTGCAGTTTCCGAAATGAAAAAAAAAAGTGCTTTGAAAATGCAGAATCAAAATGTTTTCATCATCTAATTTTTGGGAGCAGTAAGGTGTCATTTACTCTGATTTAATTCTGTGATCWTATTTAAACTTTCAATTTGTTTGACAAATGTATTCTTTCTCAGAAAAAAACACTAACCCATAGATCAATTATCGGTACCCTTTTTCTCTTCTAGGCTCAAACAAATAACTTTGATTATTGTGTTTTTTTCCCAGCCCCATCTATCATTGAGGAGGCTCCTTCCCCTTCTGGTAAGGCAATACTCCTTAACCTGCTAAGTGCCTAAGTGATTATCCAGTGCTTTAATTTGAATTTGCAAGATTGGTAAAATGTGCTGAATAGAGAAAGTCCAATAGACCTATGGTGCTTGTTCTCTCTTACTAAGTCTAGCAAAATACAGCTGTCCCAGACAGGGAAAAATATCTCCACCACTAAGACAGACCTAGACTGCAGAAAGAATAATACTGAAGTGCCGGTGGTCACAAGTCCATAAAGCTACTCAGCATTATGGGCATCATAAAAATCAATAAAAACCAAGCAACAATGAAGCCATTCGGTTCTGGGAGTTAAGGTCTTTGTAGATTACCTTGGTATGAATGAACTACCAGATCAAGAGATTTGGGGGGTCCTTTTGTGTAAATAAGATAATAAATATTCTAAAAATGCATGATTAATGACTCCACGTAAACTCTTCTGCGAAAATTAAAGTGGATCTCATCCAAAGGCAATTCTGAAGTATAGTGCAGATGCTAACGTCTAGGTTTAATCATTGCAGAGAAGTAACTACGTTAGGGTCAGTTGTAAACCCTTCTGGAGTGAATGCAATACAGAAGGGTTGTCCAGCTCTGACATGCCATCGTCAGTAAATTCCCCCGTAAAAGTCCTGCTTGTAAGACAAATTATTCTTATTAGCTCTACCAAATCTTAAATTGGTATCAAACCTGTAACATTTTGACATATAAAAATCAATAGCTGCAATTTGTATTTTACTCAGTGTAGCTGAAAGATACAATCCATTACATAACAATAATTATCTTACAGTTAACATAATAAGTTCAGCCACAATACAATGTTACAGCCAGATTAAGCAGTAATAAACTCAAATAGAAACTAAGGAAGAGAAATGTTCCAGTGTTTTATCTGACAACCACACAGAAAAAATCAACTCTGTACTTCATGAACAATAAACAACTTGAAAAATTATAGGAAATATCCTCTTTAGACTTAAGATATCTCCTCCAGCTGGCTTAAAGGTCTTTAAAAAACATGAAGTTAAATTCAATATGGTATCAAGTGCCTTCAGTGACACAGCACCACATTATAACATTATATAAGCAAACAGAACAGGAGCTAGAATATCTCTAGCTGTTACCTTCCACAAGAAATAAATTATCAAGGGTCAAACTTTTTAATGCAGTAGCAATGGAAGTTTCTCAAAACCAAAAGGTAAAAATAGGCTGTATTTAAAGGAGATGGTTGTATATATGTTTGACTCAGATGAAAACTTTCTGACAACTTTTCCTCAATATAAACTATTTCTTATCATGAAAAGGTATTTTCATTGGAAAAAAAAAAAAAAGTGATTGGAACAAGGGGAGTGTTTCAGCTTTGCTATAGGAGAACAAACTGAATCACACACTTCAGACACCTGAAGGTTCTTGTAACTGGCTTTTGGGGAGCTTGGGAATGGAGGAAAGAACAAAAGCCTAACTTTTGAGACATAATTTTTTGCAAAAGGGAAAAAATATTTCCTGTTGTCAACTTCTTGTAAAGAAAATCATCAGCCTCAGCTACCATTTTTTTTATTTTCAGCCTTTTCTTAAGAAAGGGAGGAAAGAATCTGTTTYGTATTAGTTGTTATTTTGGAAGGGACTTAGAAAAAGTTAAACAACCTGCTGAGAACAAAGACACTGTGTGCAGAAATAGTTCTCACACACATCATAACCAGATCAGCAGATATTTAATATTTTTATATAAAACAGAAACAGTTCTGATCTGTTTAGCTTCTGCTTAATTTCTGTTTATTTGCTGGATTCATTATTTTTCATAATTTTGAAGAGCATAATTTTACTGTCACTCTGGGTTTCTTGAGAGACCTTCTGGGTTAATCAAAACTTGTTTTAAGTTTTTTTCTGGGAAAAATGAAAGTGCCTAGACCTGGAAGAGGTCACAAGAGGCCAGGAGACTTGCTATAATCCTACATTTACTTCAAAGTGTTACTGAGGACTACCCGACATTTACCTGCTCTTTCCACGTTAATACCACACACTCCTCCTAGGAAGAGGGGGAGGAAGCACCCCTACTAGCGATAAGTTAACTGCAGCAGCATACTGAACGCTGATACCACAGCAATAGGAACAGCCAAAGAATTGGTATAGAAAACAATAAACAGCCTGATCTTCCCAGAGAAGCACTTGGACCTAAATACTTACAGGAAAAATTTCTCTACTGCTTATGTCAGGGGTTCAAAATCTTTTTTTACTTGTGTACTTCATCCAGCATGGGTTGCAGGTACCATCTGTGGCAAGRGCAACCTGTGCCCTGTGTCCACGTTGTGGCTTACGTACCAACAGCAGTACACGGTGCTGCTACCACCTAAGCGCTCGTGGCCTAGACTTTTTAATGCTTATTACCATTATTTATGGACTCTTAATCACAACGCCTACCTCAGGCCCTGAGCAGGTAGAATGATAATGTATTTTATACTTTTTTAGTTGTTGTTGTTGTTCTATCAAGATTTTAAACAAGTATTCTCAGTCATCCAGAAGAGGAATTGTATTCATTGTTGCTGAGTGTCTGTGCCCTTTCTATGAAGGAGAAAAAATGATTTGTCACAGTACCTTGAGACTCTTTTTTCTGGATGGTACACACACACACACACACGCAAAGGAGAATTTTGAAAACGAGCCAAAACCCACATGATTTTACAAACAATCTTCCATCAATGCATTCATGTAAAACATATCACACACACTTCAAATACACTTCTTGTCAAGCCACCAGTTACATACTGACTTTCTCTTTTTTAATTTTTCAGGACACAGTCAGATTTCCTCCAGAAGCCCTGCTGATGCGCCATGTCTGGCTATGCTTCTGCTTTCTCTCCACCTCCCGGTCACACTGGGGGTTTGACACTTGTAACTGGGGAAGAAAACCTTCTCTTTGGGAAGTTCTCCTCACCAGAGGACCTCGCTGGGCAGAACAGCTCTGTAGGGTTAGCATGACAACTGTTCCAGAGCCACATGAAAGAAACGCCAATAGCTGAAAACAGACCAAGCACTACGTGTTTATGATGTCCCGCATTTTGGTGTTCCACAAAACCAAAGGCAGCAAAACTCAGAGGTGGCAAGTCTGCTTTTTCAGTTGTTTCTTGGAGCCCAGTTTTAGTGCTGCTGGTGTGAACATTTTATTTTGGATTTCGTAGTTTTGCTTTAATGACAGGATAAAAGACTCACAAAACTACAGGGTCACATTATAATTGACCCTAGTGAGATCTTTTGCCTAAGATCTCATCTGCTGTCCTTCAAGAGAATTGAAAGGGGGAGAAGGGGTAATTACCCCCTGTGTCAGATAAAAACTGGAAGTAGGAAGACACTCGCATTTTGCGAAACGTAAGGATGGAAACCTTGTGAAACGTGAGCCTGTGGAACTTTAGCTTCTATTTTTACTCTGAAGCGTCATGGGCTATCAGGAACAACTTTTTTTCCACAAGAAATGTAGTATTTCTTCAGTGGAAGGGTGAAGCTGATCAAGAAAGGTGATGGAAGTTCATAAAACATCAACATAGAGGAAGGAAGTTATGTAATATTACAAAATCCACTTCTAAATAAGCCAAAAGCTTTAGAAGGCTGAATTCAGTATTTTCTCTTTTTGTCATGAAACAAAGCAGGGTAAATGTGATCATCGCGTAAAAGCTGGGTTCTTAAGCTAGAACTGTGCGATAAGAAATCGTTACTGTRACAATGTTACTTCTTTGAAAATGGTACCTTTGGAGGAAAAAAGAATTAAAAACTGATCAGAATAATTGTAACTGATACCTATGCAAATTAAATGGGTTTAGCTCTGGAAATGTTCAGTTCAGGTAGCATAGCTGTCCTGTGTAAAACTAAGATCGAAAGGATCCTCTATACCAACAACATGTGAACAGCTGGTGAACAGCAGTGACTGCAAGGCACTCCTCCTGGCTGAGCCCTCCAGCAGAGGGAAGTGACTCATAAGGACGCACATAAAGTCGTTTTGATTTGGAACAGTTCCACCCTCTTTCCAAAGGAAAGATAGGATTGTTTTTGCAAAGAAGGGAACAGAATCAAATAGAGCTTRAAATGGTATCCATTGAGGTAAAGGAGATAGTTACCTTTGACTTTCTTAACCAAGGGCCCTTTCCCTATGCTGGGGAAGAGAGACAAAATCCCACGCACAGCCTGTGCTGCTGCTGCTGCTGCAGCGAAGCTCAGTCGGTACTCGGGCTACCCTGGGTACRGAGCAGCTTCGCCTGACAGCTGGGGTCCCACTTCACAGAAAGATTTGAATATAAGAATTGTACATACTGCGATTGTCTTTTTGTGCCCTACCCTCCAAATATTTGTCTCAGGTTCCATGTATTTTTCAAAACAAAAGTTGATTAAAAATAAAAACCTAAAAAAGGCCCCCAAAAAGCCCTGATGAGAGCAATCGCTTGGTCTTTAAGAGTTCTTTATTTGTATTCCAGTTGTTCCTACAGTTAGCTAGGCTCCCTGTGCAATCAGAAAGTCCAAAAGGTGGCATCTGTAAAGGTCTGTTGGTCCCAAAAGTCTGAACTGCTTGCCCTTATCTCAAGGACCGTATGACTTCCAAAATCTAACAGCCACTTAAGCAGCCCTCCACTTCTCAAAAGGTGTAGAGGCACACGAACAACATGAGCACCTCCACTCACAAGTGCAAGCTGTGTGACTATATAGCTGCATTTCTTGGGCAAGCAAATTAATAACTACTTAAAAACCTTTATGTGGGCATGCAGAGCTAGAACAGAGCCTCACTGCTGCAGAGAGGGACAGCCCCGTCATACATTTAAGAGCAGGCACTGTGCTGGCTGGTGCCTACGAGGAATGYCCAATTCCCGCAGTCGTCTGCATCTTTCACCCTCAGAAGTGATTTTCCCTGCCTGTGCAAACTGGCATGAATCACAGTAAGCACATGAGCAGATAAAGGTAGAAGGAATGAAGGGTGGGGGCAAGAAGGCTGGATGACCTCTAAATGTTGCTTACAACCCCACTTTTTTTGACTCAGATTTGCAGCAGCACTCGGGATGTTTAAACATCCCTGTTTATTACGTTTTCCCAGAGCTGTAGTTAATGCCATTCCCAGTAGTAATATACGACCGCCATTCTGATCTCCTGGGAGACTGCAAGCGAAGGTTTGAATGACTAGCAGACCTTGACTTGTCCTTCCTTGCCTGSGTGATGACAGAGCAAGCATCTGTCTTAAAGTTCACTCAATGTGCAGAACATGAGCAGCACATACTTCTTGTGTTTTCCAGAGTTTCATCGTGAACGAGGGGGATAGCTTTGAAAATAAAGGAGCGCAAAACCAATCCATACATGTGAGAAGGAGGAATCTCCACTTCTCTCGCTTGTAGTACCTTGGTGGCCCACACCTACATATTTCATAGGCAAGAGCATAGGCTGATAATCTGCCACATTAAAGAAATTCTTAAGAGATCCTCGTACATTACTCTCRCAAAAGAATGGCTGTAAAAGCCAGTTCATTTTTTCATGTTTGACAGTGACACTGGTAAGAGACAAAAAGGAGTTTGCTCATCTTGTAGTTTATCTAAGTTTACAGTGAGGTCAGTTTAACTGGTTAATGCTTTTCACTGAGCTCCTTTCAGTTCCATATGATGTGGGAGAAATAGCCCATAGAGATCACCAGCAAGAAATGAATGTAACACATTTGATGCAGAATTTCCACCATTATTTCAGCTAAGTCTGAGGGCAGTCATTCACATAGCATGATACTCAGCAGTGGAACAAAGGGTACTGAAAAATACTGAAAATAAGCATGGAAGGTGATTATTTTTAAATATGCAGCAAGAAATCATGTTGCTATGGGTAATGCAATCCTCATTGCAACTTCTGTTTCAACTTCTGGGATTGTCCAAGTTTAGCCCCTTCTCTTCCCCTCTCTATCTCTTTCCGCAGAGATTCTGACCACCACTGAAATCACCTTGGAAAAGATAACCAAGTATCAGTTCCTTAATTCTTCTGAGGGCTAAGGCTGATCCATACAACAAGCAAGCTTCCCCTCGGCCACGGCAAGCCACRGGAAGGAGGAAGAAAAACAGCTCAAACAAAATACTCAAGCCCTGCAGGCAACTCTCAATTATTTGCAGATGGAGGATTATCTAAGCTCCCACTCTGAAAACATAAAAAACAATGTATGTATGCACACACATATAAGCTACTGCTATCTTGCAAACACACAGATCCTTGAAAAGACAGTGTGTTTCCTTCCAGGAGTATTTCTTGGCCTGACAGAAGTCCCTCCCTGAAAATCTTGGTTTTAGGTCACCTTGGCTGTAATAGCATTATTATTATTYAGAAAAGCAAAACAAAACAAAAAAACAAGCAAAAACAAACCCCCAAAAACCYACCAYCACCACAAAAAAACCCACTGTGTACTTTTATGACTTTATACTACACTTTTGCTCATTTTTCAGTGATAATTATATCACAGGAAGGCTTTAGAGCTTAATCTAAGTATGTTTAATATTATACTTTCAGGGAGATAAATAAGAAGTCACTGTCTTGAAGAAATGAGTCTTAACAAGACAGTGGGACAAATGCATTCATTGTGACGGAACTGGATTTCCTATTATATTTTTGTTAAACAAGTAGGAAGCAGTATTTGTTTGATTCCCTCTATGCGTCCAAAAYGTCAACACAAAAATGTCATACAGAAAACAACCGCTGGAATACTGTGCCTGGGAAGGGAAAACCTGCCCAGAACATTGATCACAAAGTCCCCCCTGCTGGCACCGGGTTCATCCAAAACGTGTCTCTGCCGTAGCCGCAAACCGAAGGGTAAAAACGAAAAGTGCATCTCAATCCCTAACTCTTGTTTCTGCTTTTAGAAGAAAAAAGCACCGCTGTCAAATTTGTGAACGCTGCAACAATCCGCAGAGAAACATTTCATAAAAAGGTTTTTGTGTGTAAGCATCAACGAGGGCAAAATGGGGCAGGCAGAAACAGAACTGAGAGGTAGCAACTCCTCCCCACACCCCACAAGTTAATCCCATCCCATCACTAGAAAACCAACAGAAGCAGAAGGGGCATTTATTACCACTGCCTTTCAGCAGGGCAAAGTTCTTAAATGCTTTCTGAAGATGAAAAATGGCAGGATCCATAAGCCAGATATTGCATGCCTCCTTGTGGAGGCTTGAAGAATACACATTCTTTCACTTCTTATTCTCATAGCGTTTAACAAAACATGTTAATCATAAACTTCTATCCACTTGGCTGAAACTAGCAAACCCCTCAGCAGCTCCAAACAGCCCTATGGAAGGAAAGGAAAAACCCAGCTTGGCAAACAAATGTCTCTATTAATCTCTGAACACACATGGAATTTCCCTCCAAATTTACGCTGGCTGAAAGCCAAGATGAGAGTCTTACATCTTCCATCAAAGTTAARAGATCTTCTATTAATAAAAAAATATTTTAAAACGTGTGTGGCAAAGGTTTGTACTCAGCACATTACTGTGAAATTAGAGAGAATAAAAAAAGTGAAAGGCCATTCTGGTGCATGATTCTTTCTCCCTTAAAAAAGGTTACCTCTGAATGATGGAAAAAAGAAGGGTAAAAAGATGCTCTAAAATGGGATTATTTCTGAAAATAAAATTGTCTTTGATTTCCCCAGTGCATATCTGTTTGTCCCATCCCCACTAAATGCCCAAGCTTCCAGCACTGACAACACTGTATGGGTAGCTCACCTTTTGTAACTACCTCAAAAAACATTTCAGGCACTGAGGAGGAGCTGGTTCCTCAGTTACTCTCATTACAAGTCCCAGTCCTAGACCTCAAACTGTCACTGATACCGAGACCATCATTTTAGAGTAGTGCTGTTATTTAGCAGATGAGATGTCACGTTAATTTAGGTGAGCTTTTCAATTTGCACACTTGATYCTAAGCATGTGCTACCGTGATAATCCAACCTGGAAGCCACCAGGTCAGGGATCCACATGACCACCGCTGCATCTGCTTAGAAAGGTACACAGTAGATTATTAGTAGTCTTCATTATTTGGGTATCTGGATTCAAGAATGAATGTCAGAGGACTGTAAAAAGAGGCAACATCTGGATGATCTACCAACAAACTTGCAACAGCTGGTCACTGCATGATAATAGCAATTTCTTCAAAAAATCATCTTTTTCCTCAGGACACCTGRATCTAAGATTCAGAATCTAAGAAAGCTTTATGTCACCACAGTTGCACTTACTAGGAACTGCAGATATAAGAAACCCTAAATACATAGACACAAGCTGCTGTGGTGAGGGGAGCTAATGGAAAGATTTAACTCTCAGTCCCTGACGGGAAGAGTTGAGCTCAATTTCTATCACTTTTATAGCAGAGGAAGGTACCGTTAACACAGGCAGCAGCTATCCTCCCTCTACTCCGGGGATTTCAATACCAACTCTGTTTTGTGATACTTTCTTATGTTACCAAATTTCTTTTAAAACTCCTGCAGATGTAGGAAAGACACACAGTTTAAAATGTTACTACATTTCATATGAATAATGACCTCCCATACTTGGCTAAACCTGTGTATAAAATTGATACTAAAAACATACGCTTATGTACAAGCAAAGCTTGGAGGAAATGCTTTATTTGCACTGAATTACACAGTGACAGTATTTTAAATTCTCTTTCTTCCCAACTTGATACTGAAAATTTCCTAAAGAATTTGATGCACAAGCAAAAAAGTTTCCGAATATGTCCAAAATCCACTTCATGAGCCACGCCTGCTACCATGATGACTTGGTTTCCGTGTATTTCTTCGTACCCATGCTGAAGTGTGTGATCTGCACAAGAGATCTCTCTGAAATCCTCCAAGAAAACAGTACCACCTTTGAAGTACATATTCAGCTCTTCTAAATCCTAACGTGATTTTGTGACAAGAAAATAAATCACATACTAAGAGGCTCCAGAAGCAAACACACTTATTCCATGAACACTGATTGAGCAAGATGAGCATGCCCACCACTCATTCAAGCTTCATTCCTCCTCCTTGCTCCCCCCAAATTTAATTCCACATTCCTAGCAAGCCTTCAGCCACAGACAGTATTTACCATACTCCAACCCAATCTAAGGCTTGTAGATTTTGTTTATGAAACACCAATTCTCCCTTAGAAATAGGGGTTCCCTTCAGCATGTCTGTCATGTAAAATGAACTTTAATACAAGGTAAGGGGTGTCATTTTGTTTGTTTGTTTTAATTTGAGAAATGTTGCTTCCTGCTGAATTGAAAGGTGACAAATGACTTGGGAGGGGGGAAGGAGACTCTGCTGGATTCTATATGGAAAAAATGTTTCAGACATGAAGAGAACTGAAAAGCAGAAAAACTGCTAAAATATATCAACCAGAGTAAGTTATCAGAGGCAGCTGTCAAACAAAAGTGAAGGGACAAGGATAAGATAAAGCCAGAAATTTATTTATTTATACATCATTATTCCAGACATTCAGTAATATTTCTCTGGAGAAAACGTCACTACCCTAAAGCAGGGAAAGTAAGGATAATTTGAGATTGTTTTTTCCATCCACTGCTAGTCATGCAACTACTTTAACATGGATATTATCCTTAAAAATTGTGCGTCACATCAGCGGATATTTTCTCCTTCATTTCAAGACCTTTCCAGCTATAATGGGCCAATGGATGAATTTTTCAAAGTGACAGTGTTGTGACAGTTAAGATGTATCCTGCTGCTGATTGATATTCAGAATGGCTCCTTTGTGAAAACAGGATTCTTGGAAATGGAAAAACAAAACATTAATCTTTTAATTAACACCAAGCTAAAATTAAGATGTGGAAGATGTCTATTCCCTTGACAGCTGATCCTGGCTTTTAGTTCACAGATACAGGCCTGAGCACATAAACCTTGAACCACGCACTAATTCCTCTCTACTCCCATTATTCGTCCACTAGATATACTGCCACTGTATCTACTACATCCCTACAACACATCTGCCCTCAGCTTCTGAAAGGGCCTTTAGTCTCTTCTTGCCCCGACAGAAATGATTTGACACTGGTGCATCAGGAGGACTGGTTTCAGAATACGTCCACACAGGTCTCTCCAGCTGAAAAAGCTCAAGAAAATGCTCTGTGTCTCAGGCCAGACTGCTTGTACTCTGTAAGCCCTTTTGCAGGCCCCCCTCCCAGAAAGGGCATGGAAAACCCTGCAGCTGGGATCAATCAGCATCCTATCAGCATTCACTAGTGTGAACAGGATAAGCAGGTGAAAATGTTTCCATTGGTCCATATTATATTTGATACTACACCCTAAATTTAAACATTTCTCTTTTTTTTTTATTTGCCAGTTAATTTCAGCACATTCTTTACCATGGCCCCAATGCCATCGAAGATATTATGTAATTCTGTTTCACACATAAATGCTGGGGTAGTCACCACCTTGTTTTTTGCATCCACGTGAGCTTCGTAAAAGGGAGTTAAGGAAAACACAGCTTATGTCTCACTTGCAGATGCTGTCTGCAAAATAAACTATCATTGACAAAACCTCACAACTCCACTATCTTATAAAAAAGTACCTCCATGTACCATCCAGCTGTAAAGACAGCTGCAACCTATCATCCAAGACACTAGAAGCTATTTTTGTCAAAAATACAAACATTGCAAGTGCAATCTGTGGGAATGCTGGCACTCAGAAACACAAGAAAACCTACGAAACTTACTGACTGTAATAAAATGTCTGAGTACAGTTTGATTATAGCATTAGCCTTCAGGAAAACAAAAAAAACAACCTCAAAGAGAACTAACCAAATGTAACTCATTCCAGTTTTATGTGCAAATTCACTCAGCATTTACTGCATTACCGGGTGGCCAAGGGAGTTCTACGGCAACRACTGAGAACGACTTCTAACTACACAGCTGTGTACAGAAGACAGTGTTTTCTAATCATGCACTGTATTACATGCTATCTGCTATACACTGTATATTCCCACTAAACTATAAATGGAAAATCATAGATCCTGCATGTATTCATTACTGTAATGACACATTACTAAACTGCCTCTCAACATGAAAATTACCAGGGAAGGATATAGTCACTTCTTTCACACAATGCTTTCCTCCCAGTTCTTTAATGGCTCCTGCAGTCCCAGCATAAGGCCACTTGCCACCTTCCTCTTCTTCATGGCCCACAGTTACTTCAGCACCAGAGAGAACCTTTGCTGCCAACACTGGTGAAATGCAGCAAAGACTGCAACAAAAGGAATCACAAGAGCGATTCTGTGATGGCACTCTTTCAAAACTTGGTCATAATTGAAAAGATTCAAATGGATATGGTCTTACAAATCTGAAAGGCATCACAAGGCAACTTCCACTCAACATTTTCTTAGCCTTTTTTTCACAAACACCTACACAGACACACATCTTTAAAAACACATTTAAAACAAATAAGCTACAACTGATACAAAACTGAAGATGTTTTTTCTAGCTCCAACAATAAGAACTGCACATTTCCACAAACATACTTTGTCTCCACGCTCACACTATCAAACAAACCGCCCCCCCAACTAACATACGTACCCAATAGGTTTGCCTGCTTTGTGGAAGTCTTTCAAGACACGTTCAACTTCTCTGTTCACCTTGCAATCTTTCCCATCAACAGCAAAGGTAGATCTGCCACAACAAGAAACTTTATGCATACCTCAGAATAAACCTACGAATAGAGATGCCTATCTGCCCTGAGACTGGCTCTCAAGGGTCATCACAAACTTAATAGCTTCTAAAAGGTGGTTGAAAAATGCTGTAGTTGACCAGCAGTGCCTTAGCCAAAATGACTCACTTCTAAGGCTTTGGTATGTCAGAAAGTTCCTTACTTGATACAGACATCTAGAAATAAGAATTATCAAATCAGCTTTCTAAGATTACTGAGAAGTGGAAGAACAATGTTTTCAAAGAAGAAAAATATGTAAGAAGGGAAATAACATTCAGGTTTCTCAAAGCCAACAAAATGGCAGGTCAATAACAAGATGATCTGTATTCCACATGGCTAACATTTTTTTTTCCTTTTTTTTTTTAAGCTAGCTCTTGTTTTATCGTTACTAACGGAGGGGACTTTTTGGTAGGCAGACATGAAKAAACAGAATAATAACACTAGGAACACCTGAAACTATTGAAGTTTTACCTTCACTTCCCTCAGTCAGGCCCAAAAAGAATCACCACAAGGGTGGGGGAAAAAGGACTTCTTGTGCGTTATCTAAACTCCAGAATTCTCACCAACGTTGTTCGGAAAATTTAAAACATGACAACGCCAATAAGAATCACGACTGGAAACCATCATGAACAGCACAACTTAACTCCAACACTTTGAAAGGAGTTTTCCTTATTAAGTAGTGGTTACATATGTAGTAAATAAGGCCATTTATTGCTTCCTGATTTTACTGTGTGAATCATAGTTGATCATGAATATTTAGTTGAGGAGTCTAATGCTTCGTTGGCACTCACAAGTTCTTAGCAGCTCCAAATCCACCAGGGAATATCACAGCATCATGGTCTGCTGTCGTAAGCTTAGCCAGGCTTGCAATTTTACCACGAGCAATCCTTGCAGATTCCACTAAAACATTCCTTGAAGAACCAGAAATAAAACAATGAGATGAATTAAGCATTTGCACACAGAAGAGCATAAAGAAAGTTTTGGCAGAGGAAGAGGAGGGGGAGGAAGGGAGGAAGCAAGAAGAACAGCGGTACTCAATAACTGAAGCTATCGATGCTTCTGAAATACTACCAGGAAACACAGGCATTAAGAGACTGTAYATAATCAAGTCTAGAAAACTTGGTTAATATTCTCTCTCCAACCAAAATACCTGCTAGCATAAAGCTACTAAAGCCAGTCAGCACAGTGCTGCAAGTGCAGTTACAGGCTGCTATGTCTGAAGAATGCCTAAGAGACTCAGCAGTCATGGAAAACACATTAAACACAGACTTTACCTTGAYTCAGCTTCAGCTGGTTGCCCTTTACTGTGGTCAATGACATGCATCTGAGGAACATCTGGAGCATACATCTGAACATCAGCTCCCCCACGACTAAGGTGTACCAGTATGCTACAAAAACGGAGATAAAACGTGCTGAAAACTTTTTGAGAGAGGTTTTATCTGGCCCCTAAGTCTTGCTACAAATACGCCACCACGTGATTTTGAAAGAAGAGGAAAAACACACGTCCTACCAAAGCATACTGAGCACGTAGCAGCAAAATCCCTGTATGTAACTCCAAAGCGCAAAGCAGAACAGAAAGTTTGGAGGCAGGGTCAGGTAGGCTAGAGACAAGTTTCTTTTTTCAGTGCTCTTATGCAGGCAACCAGGAACAACATAAACTTCCTTTCTCATTCCAAGTCCCCAGGTGTTATGGAAGAGTCTCACGTCTAACATACCTATGTGTACATTTAATGTAGGTCTAGGTGAAACATTTCTTAGCAATGAACACTAAGAGTTAATAATTCAACTTGAGTATTAACAATTCTACTGTCAGACTTAGCCCCAGGAACAGAAACTCAAAGTGATTATGAAATGAAGTCTTAAACTTATGAAACTTAACTCTCCTGAGATTGATTCTGGAACTCTGAGTTTCTGTTTCTGAAGGAAAGACAGTCGTCTTAAACTCATTGCTCTGGCATCGCGTGCATTGTGCTGCATCTTTGGGCCATCACTGAGTACTACAAGAACGTGGCCTGAGCTCCCAGTTACGCTGTGAGAAAACTGTGAAGCTTCATCATACATCTTTCATGCCAATTTTGATGGCCAGAGAGTAAAACTGAATTCAACAGGCTGCTGTAATGTAAAGGAGACTTTTTTGGAGCCTACAGTTTCATAAAGCAACTTACGCTGAGGCCTCATGGATTTCTGTGCCATCGTAGACACCACAACCAGACAGGACCTGCAGTAAGAAAATCAAGACAGTGTTTCAGGTGATACAAAAATTCCTGCAGGATCTTCCACAAGCCTTGTAAAAGTAAAAATTAAAAAAAACAAAACCAAACCAACCACCAACAAACCTTCCTTCACGCCCCAAAATACCCAACTTAGCAACAAGCTCTTTACTAAGCCAGTCAACATCATGCTATTAGCACTGGTGTCGCCATTTGACAGACTGCAGAACTGGCATTTCCTATTTATAGCTAGCCATCTCTATAAGTCTCTACAAGTCTCAGAAATAAGTAATGTTTATTTATTGGCTTGTGCATTTATTCCTCAGAGTTAATAAACTGACATAATATCCTTAGGTATGTTTTTATTGTGCACACAGTGCGTTATTCTGAGTGTCATACGTCTATTTATGAAGTGTCCATAGCCGTGTGAAATACCTTCTCATCCAGATGCACATCAAACAGAAGTGGGACAGAAGTGCACTTTGAGGTGGCACTTAAGATAAACTAGTTTACCTGCTGCTGTATTTTGTCTGAGGATCTGTATCGAAGACCAATAGCTAAATCATTTTTAATCCAATTATGCTATATTGGCCATATTTTTCCTTATTACTATGGTAATAATACTTTCAGTTTGTTTATACACACTGGAGAATTTTTATTCTCTTTATTGCACAAAGCAATCAGCTATCCTTATGTGGGTGGAGAAAGCCTTTCACAAAGTAGAAGAAATGACAAAAAAAATTTTTAAAAAACCCAGAAAAAAAAGCAATTTTAAGAACAAACCAAAAAAATCCAAAGGATTATCTAGTTCCTGAAAGTACACATATGAACTCTTATGGGGTTTTTTTGTTTGGTTGTTTGTTTTGAAAGAAAAAAAAAGTTAAAGAGAGTCGATTTATTAACTTTACTCTCTTCCCTCCTCGTTTTACCTCAGTTTTTAGAAGCTTGAAAGTTTTTAATMACAGTCACACGAACAGAAACTCACAACTGAAACTGTCTTAGAAACATTGGACTCGAAGGAGCTTTCAGATCACAACACGCAGTCCTCTGTTCTCACAGGCATGACATCCTACCATCACTTCATCAAATGAGTAAGGATCCTTGAACGTGCTTCTCTCGTGCTAATCCTAACTACAATTTTGCTGCTCTGACATTTAAGAGCCACCTTCTACTTTCCAACTTTTTATCTTTCATTTAATTTAGACTGAATAAACATAGAAGCAACTGCACTAAAGTTATCTTCTGTAAGCAACACTTCTTAAATGTCTTTGAAACTCACTGAAACCAAAGTACTAAAACACTACCCTCTTCTGTTATTTCAGTACCTGCTGCTTGGTGACAACTCTGTCTTCTACCATAGTCAGAAATTTATGTCACCAATGTCAACACAAACATTTGTTTTCCACTCTCTATTTAAAAAGCACTCATTTGCTAAAATGACAGCATTCCTGGTAAGTTACCTTTTAGACATCTGCACCAGCATTCTGCCCATTCCTGAGCCAACTCTGCTCCAAACAGATTTCTTCATGCAGGTAATGCCTTCTCATTTCTTTACATTTTATGCTGTCAAGACTACRCAAAGCTTGAGCTTCAAAGACTGTCCACTGAGCTCCAAAACGGTGTATCCATCTGGGATGCCACCTACAGCCTAAATTTTCCTTTGACAACCTGTAGCTCCTCCATCTCCTCACTTKCTTTTGTATTTTTAACATACTCTACCTCCTTCCTGCAGAAGAGCATAACTCAGTTTAAATATTTTCCTGCATACTACCAGTACCTCCCCCAATTACACTATAAATTATTTCATGTTCAGCTCTTTGTAACTCAACTCCAGGCCAATAACAACTATACAGCAGCCAATTTTTACGTGCTTCCCACTCCTGGTCAGGCTTCCTCCAAGTTACTCAATTCTAAACAGCTTTAACTTCTCAATTTCAGCTTCTCCCAGGGCTTTCCAGCTGCCGCAGCCACCAGGCGAGTCCTTCCTCGGCCCGACGCCACGCCAAACCCTCCCCCCTCCACCCGCCCCACCGCCGGAGCGAACCCAGCTGCAGAGGCGCCCTTCTGTCGGCACGGGGCTGAGGGTGGACGGGGACAGCCAGGCAGTAAAAAAAACTTTCTCCTAGGAGCTGCTGCGCTGCGCTGCGCTGCGCTGCCCCGGGCCCTCCCAGCCCGCGGCCGCCGGGGCCTCCTCTCGGCGCGGCGCGGCCCCGCGGCCGTTACTCACCACAGCGACGCGTGCGGCGCGGCGGCGCCGAGCGGAGCAGTGGAAGGAGGCGAGGCCGCCGGGCGCTGCCCGCCGCAGCGCGGTGCACAGGGCCGGGCCGCAGGAGACCAGCATGGCGGCGGGAGCGGGCGGCGGGAGCGGGCGGCGGGGCGGGCAGGCCGCTGGGGGCGGGCAGGCCGCTGGAGGTGGGCCGCGCCCCGAGGCCGCTGCGCCCTTGGCGGCGGCGGCGGGGGCGCCCCCTGGAGGCGGGGAGGGGCTGCGCCCGCCCGCCGCCCGCGCCGGGGCCTGCGGACCCTCAGTTCCTGCCCCAACCTCACTTAGTACTAATCATAGTAGCAAAAACAGTGCAGCGCGCATGGAAATAAATCCTTGGGACTTGTTTTGAACACAAGCCTAGCACCACCGGGTTCCTCTTACGAGGTGCACACAGCCCGAGCACGGCAGTGGGGCACACCAGTACAAGGGCGGTAAGAGGCTGCAGAGACTACAGCTGCTAATAAAAACACGATAAACAAACAAACATACAGGGACAGATTCATTTCTCTCTCTCTAGGATCTTGTGAAATAGGGTATTGCTTTTAAAAGAGAAGGATAAAAGAAACATTAAACAGTGGCCAAGTTTCATCACTGGTAAATTTCTTTCCCTGATAAAAAGTGCTTTTTTTCCCTCCTCTATCAAGGAAACCAAGCTACATACAGGCAAGACAGCCCTGTTGAAATGCATATAGACATCTATATACGATTGGATCTAATTAGGCCAAGATGCAAGTTTGCAGATGTGGTCTCACCCTGCACTGGGGGAAGCCCCAGCGCCCAACCCCAGCCCACACGGGCGACTGCCAGACTCACACGTGGTGCCAATGTGGGCGAGGACCAAGCCAAGCTTTGGACCTACCAGACTTAAAATCTGATATTTAGTTTTTATTATTCTTCCTATGAATATGGAAGGGCACACTGGAAAATTGTATTTGCTTTCATGTGCATCATAATATTTGTCTTGATTACCTAAAAGCTTATTATAGCTCAAGCAAAATGACGAATGTGAGTAGAACGCATCCTTCTCTCATATACAAGAACTGGTGCGACACTACCCCTCCCACCTCCCCTCAAGGCTCCTGCGCTTTGTAAAACACTTTTTGTGAACTTTTCATCTTCAGAAATGTTTTGAATGTGAGGAGTAAAATACCCCAAAACCGTGTTTTGAAGAGGTTGTTCTGAAAGGCCACATTTTGCCCATATTCTGTGTTTTGTAATACTGTAAACTCAAGAGACAAATACAAATTTAGGGATCAAGTTAGCCGACTTCATAGAACAGCACAACTCCTATTTTATGTAGCACAAAGCTATTGCCATGACAGTCCCAGAACAACTACAGCCTGTCTGCTACAGGTCATATATGGTCTTCACACAAAGCACGCAAAGACAACCCATATAAGAAAAACAGTAAAATGGATTAAGAAGTAACAACTATGTTATGTGTCAGGTAACATGATCACATTTTTCACATCAGCTTAAGCACTTCAGTTTTACAAGGATCCCAAGATGGATTTTTCTTCTTCCTGTGYTACTTCTTCCCGAACCACCTATGCCTCCCTTCTACCTAGGGTAGAAAGCCAACTTCCTACCATGGTAGGAGGAGGTGGCAGAGGAGTGGAGAATGACAAGCAATTCCAAATCCCAACACAATACCACAGAGCATCTTCCACAGGCATCGCTCCAGCCCGCCCAGCTACTCCTTCACCCCTCTGAGACCCTGAAACATTGGCACGACCGTGAAAATGTTAGGAGGCAAGGGGGCACCAGCAACTGAAGATATTTATAAACATTTTACCACAAGAAAACCAAAAGAAATCACTTTGCTATGTTTTACTTAAGTAGCAAGTGCATCTTTATTCTGTATACTGAAATTCTACAAACTGACTGTATGTGTCCGCTGTATAGTTTGGACTTTGTT
The DNA here is from genome assembly GCA_030449065.1 of Oceanodroma leucorhoa. Taxonomy (NCBI): domain Eukaryota; kingdom Metazoa; phylum Chordata; class Aves; order Procellariiformes; genus Oceanodroma; species Oceanodroma leucorhoa. Next base: position 1,212,347 of record JASVER010000046.1, on the reverse strand, counting down.
TTTTCTTCAGCACTTTTTAATATTCGTACCTCTCCTCTCTTCCAAGAGTGGAAAGAGACCAAAAAACAAATCCAAAATAACAGAAAACACTGAAAAAAATAAATTCTGGCTCATTATTAATATTTGCAGTATCTTCATTAACACAGCCCTTTCAACATGTGGCTTGAAAGCATCACAAGCACAAATATAGTTCTTTGTGTTCAGTACCTCACTGTTGCTATTAGCCAATTCTCATGCCAATTCACAAAAGAAGGACACCGAAAGYTTCAGATTTTCATATGTTAATAAAAACATTTTTAAAAAAACAAGGGCTTTCATGAGAAAAAGGAACATTTGTAAAACGTTCTCTTACAGTTGAAGTTAGATTATTGAGTTGGCAATTTCCAAACAAATTTTTACTGCAGTATCTCAGATTAATTAATTAAACCTCTGCAGAAGTTACATAACACAGTAAACTTTTTTCCCATATCCATTGTTATGGGTATATAAAATTTATTCTCATTATTGAAACTCCATCAGGTTTGGAAGCTATAGAACTAAGAAAAATGGGCCCACTTATTCCTAACTGTTCCAGTAATACATACGTATTGAAACCAATTAAAACAACATTTAAAACAAGTTGAGAGCAATATGTAGACCTCCAATTAAGAATGACTTAAAAAAGGATAAAAAAAAAGTCCATCACAAAGTATGACAAGACTGCATTACAAATAATTCACAATACTTAGTCTATGTACAATGCATTTTTAATAAAGAATGCACCTCCTCCAGTCATATTTCACTGATACAAGATTACATTTTTGTCTTACTTGAAATCAGGAACAATAAAAAAGGAAACCGATGAATCAAGAAGTCAATGCTGTCAAGCTGTTATGGCCAAAGGGTACACCAAATACACCATGGATGGCACTCTGTCTACCCTACATTCTACCCACTTCTGTAACTCACGTGTAACTCCATCCCCACTGTTAAAAAGGGGGCCACTCATTCTCAGTGAATACCACTGCGTAAAATTACTTTGTCCTAGGTTTTCTCCCTCCCACAAAGAGTAACTAGGAACTAAGATTGTCTTTATTAACTTCTCGCATAAGATTATCACCGTCAGAATCCAAGTCATCTTCATCTACTGATGTTTCTTCTGCCAGACGTTTCATGCCCCGCTGTTGTGAAATGGCCAATGCGTATTTAATATTGTAGATATTCCATTCACAGCTGTCAAAATAAATAGCAACATGTTAGAAACAAGATTCCATTTTTCTCCCAAAATAAAAACATCTCTAAAAGATGACCGTCTCAGAAGTTCTAATACCACACTACCATCCCAGAAATTACTCCACACTTTTGTGCAGAGTTTTGATTTAAATTTTTAAATGTAACAATACATACAGTTTGGAAACATCTTCAAAATGACGTTGGATGCTTTTCTGAAGGAACTGAATCACAGGGAGCAGCTTCCCTGACCTTGAATGAAGAAAACATGCAACTTGCAGTGCAATTTATTTTTACATATGGAAATTAGAACTTTTTTATATTCTCAAAATTTTAACAAGCATACATGTTAACTTTTAAACATGAACTTTCTAAGATAATATTAAATAAACAAAAACTTTTTGCTTTTGACTCCGCCCTCAATGATTATACTCAATACAAGTAATATTATTGCCAGAAGTATTTTTTTTTTTTTTCCTAATGTCACACTGCAACTTGAAGAACTAATTCTGCTTGCTGTAATGATGACAGTTCCTTCTGGCTACTACAATACTTTCTGAACAAGGAAGAGTTTGTTTTAAATCGTCCTCTTCTACTTTATCAGCAACAAAAGGAGAAAACTTGTTCTTGTCACTTCAGTAACTAAAACATTAATACCCACGTTGAAGCAAGGAAAGAGCTACACAACGCCCTGTTTCTTTAACCTGCAGGACTCCCTCTCAGATTACCTCTCACTTAGCCTATTTTAAATCGGTAAATTTCCCTATTTTTGTTTCCAGAAGTCTATAAACTCAATACTATGGGTGGGCTGAATATAATTAATACAGCAGGCACGTGTAGTTGTAAAGAACTATGTAGGAAAGTAGAATACTAGTGAGCTAAAAGGGCATGCTGTAATCACAAGCTAAGCCTACAAAATGCAGTCAGTACCTGCACATTATCTTTCAGTTATATTTAATATGCATAATTGTTTAAAAACACAATTACCAAAATCCTATCACTCTTGAAACCGGTATGCATTTATAGGGTAAGCAAGCTATGCAGTTTTACATATAATATTTGAAAAATGTTTTTGCAATTTATCCTCACAAATCCTATTATGCATTCCAATTCTATCATACACACTTGTTAGTATTAAGTTAAAATGTAATTTTTATAAATAAATGCAAATATTTAAATAATATTTATTAAATATACATGTAATAAATATAAATTACATTGTTTTAATTGTTGTATATGCATCTATCTAGAATGTCAGTAACTGTTAATTAAAAACCTCAAACTGACAGGTATTTTAAAATGCTTGTCAGCTTTTTGACTTTCACAAGATCTCACCTTGTTTTCAGTTTCTGTCCATGCAACATGAGCAACTTATGAGCCCAAATAAGGTAGAACTCTAAATGACAAGATATCTCAAATGCAGAGGCCAGGAACTCCAATACTTTCTCCACGTACAGGTCTGGGAGTGATGAGCAGACAACATCAACTGTGCAAAAMGGAAAAAAAAGCCCAGACATCAGAATTGAATTACTATTTGGAGTAACATGAAGGAGACCACAGGAAAGTATATAGGGAAGGAGAAGAAATCACCGTCTTGGCAACTATTTGATATTGTATTTCAGGGTACGGTACCACAGTCTCTCAAGAGGCAAGTCTTTCCTCTCTGAGCCTTCCAATCACTACTGTATTTAAAAGCAGGAACTTAACTCTCCCCCTCCCCGAGTTCTTCCTCCTACCAGAATACTCTCCTCACCATCTCTCCTTCAGAACTTTTACTTCCACCCCTTCCTCCTCTTCCGGTGTAACTAGATTTTATTGAAGTCTTGTTGCTTCTGACTTCATACGAATGTCTGTATTCAGTGGAACTAGTTAGGTGTAATAATCAGAGGCAATAAAGGATACTTGACAAGATAGCAAAGCCGCCTGCTCACAGAGGAAGTGTCGGAATGCTGTTAGCAATTGTGCAGCACAAAGCAGCATGATTTATAAGCATTCAAAATAATCTCACATGTAACTATGATGACCTCATTATATATAAACTTCTCTCAAAAATATCCAACTCCTATTCTCTGCAGCCACCCCAACTGGCCTACGTAACATTCAACAGCGAAAACAAGTTTTCTGCTTTTAAAGAAACAGGCACACATTCATTCTGTTATCAGTGGATTACAAGGCCTGAAATTTCCATGCCTCATCCTCTGCTTCTGAGGTTTTGGTGCCTGCCTACTTAGCCAGTGTTGCCTGTGTACATGGAGTGGTGGTTAACTTTAGTAAAAGAGAACTAAGTTTTGCCAGACAGAGGCAAACACCATTATGCCAACGCAGGTATGCAAAAGGTGGTTTACCTTGACATGCATAATTATCAGGCTTGCTACCACAAAGTGGTTGGCTTGCAACACATCTGATTTCAGCCTCGAGTATGTTTTGACTAGATAAAAGGCATTTTTATTTGTTACACATGAAACTTTGGAAGGAAATAAATACTTTTTGCTGGGGCGACAACACTGAGGTAAAGGTAAGAAAATATACTTCAGAGTTACTATGACRGAACTAGTGAAGTTATAAAGTTAAGTAGAATACACTACTGAAAGTTTATTTTTAAGGTCACGCCTACCATATATAGCTAATGAATGTGCACATTAGTATTAAAATGATGAAACGGTGCTAAAGAATGACTTCAGTAAATGTCCTCCAAAGCTGAGTGATATCTTACCTGTTTCTTTTGTTTCTGACATTTCACAACTGTGAAAGCATCTGTCTCTTGTTAGAAAGAGCTTGGCACTTAACTAATAATCTGTTTGGTTTGTGTGAACAAAGCCCTCTATAAGGACCATATTTACATTTGTTTAGAGGGATGAATTCACAAACACTGTAACTGAAGGAACAAAAATCATTAGAACTTCAATGGGCTGACAGTTGCAGAGATGCTCCAAATTTTGGCGGTCCAAAGCAAGACTAATTTAGAGCAGCTGGCACAGAGCTTTATCCAGTTGAGTGCTGAACACTTCCAAGGATGGACACTCCACTACCTCCTTTGGCAACCTTCTGCATTATTTGACTATCCCCAACATATTATTGTTTTTAATATCTAGTTGGAATTTCCCATGCTGCAAGAGGTCTGTTGCCTCTTGTCATATCATTGTGCAACTCCAAGTCCGGTTCTGCCTTTTTTCTAACAGCCCATTAGGCACTTGAAGACAGTAAAAATACTCCCCTTCTCTTCCAAAGACTGAACAAACCCAGCTCTTTTAAGCCTCTCCTCAGCTGTCATACACTCTGGCCCTCCAATCATTCTCCAAGCCCTCCACCAGATGCTCCAGAGTATCAATGTCTGTCTTGTACTGGSGAGCCCAAAACTGGGCACAGTACTCCTGATGTGGTCTCACAAGTGCTCGATAAAGATGACTAATCACTTTCCTCAAACTGCTGACTACATCCTTGATAGCAGAGCCCAGTATCCGGCTGATTGCCTTCATCACACAGGCATGCTGCTAACTCATGTTAAACTTGCTGTGCCCCTCTAACATCAGCTGTTTCTGAGAACTGACATCCAAGAACTTTACCTGCATATCCAGACCTGACCAAATTCCATGTTCAAAAGTCACTAGATGAGCATGCAGTAAAATTAAAGCATAAGTTAACACCAAAGAGTCTATTTTTTTTTCCCCACAAAAGACCACCCCTTCCTCTTTAGTCTTCAGCTACAGTAGAAAGTCCTTAAATATCAATGTCATAACTCCCCCCCACCCTGAGTGCCCTTTACACTTCAACTTATTTGGCTTACACATCTCTGCTAACAGCTAGCTCAGTCAAATTTCATGGAAGATCCACTTACCTTCATTGCTAGGTACAGCCTCTATGACCTCCTGAATTAATTTCTTTTCATTCAGCTTGAAGGCCATGATGATAGCCATAGCGTATTCCTTCTGACGCAGTGTTTTGTGTATATTGCTGGGTGTGACATCAATATCCAGCTCAAAAGGATCAAAAATTAGCCCAGAGTCCAGTGAATAGATAAGAAGACCCTCTGTGGTGGTGGCTGCCCAGCTTCGTCCTAGAAGAGAAGTAACTATTTAAGAACAAACGTGGGCTTTCTGTGATRGAAACAGAAGAGTAATGATAAACAGATGACTCTTCATTGCTTACAAGAAGTGGGTAAGACTGAAACCATGCGTCATTGATGGACCAGTCAGTCAGCAATACCAGCTGACAGTGGTGATGTACACTTAACTTTTCCAATTATCCACTGCACGGGAAACTAGACTACAAACCTAGCAGCACTGTGTCATATCTGGAAAGACCATCTCCAAGGCTTTTCTATTTCATTATTACTCCTCCAGTGCTCTACTCTTTTGCTTGTTTTATATGGAATGAAAAAAATCCTGCATTAATTGTCAATACTCACCTGTAGGAGAGAATYGCAGGCAAGTCACTCTTATTTCTGGTTTAAAGTGTCGATAACTCATGTCACCTAAAAGACAAGTTTAGAAGTGATGTACCAAAGTTCACGGTCTAGCAATAAACTCTAACTATGCTGTTATCATTATGCTGAAAAATAACGCGGAACATGCCAAAACCTGGCAGAGTTAAAGACAGGGTAAGGGACAGTCCACGTCCAAGAGATCTTACAGCTAAAGTAAGTGGTGGGACTGAATTTTGCTCTTTGAAAATGAAATTGGGACTGCTGGGTTCCATACCCAGGAAACCACAGTACCTCCTGTTTCCTGTTGCTTCTACTATGCAAAAGGACCCACCCACACAACAGCCAAACATTTGTGTAACAGATCCCCGCGGCCACAGAACATTCAGGTAATCCTAACTTTAAAACTGAGCTGAACAATTCAACCCCTTCTGATCTGGTATCGACTCTACATCAAAGGTTTTGATCCACATAAAACTAGTAACAAGACAGCAAAGTCAAAAGCCATACCTCTTTTTACTCCAGGAAGAGGAATGGCAACACCATCTTCACCTCCAGCCCCTTCATCAATCAGAGCCATGCTGCCGAATTCCGTCATTTTTCTCCGATCTAAGTACTCCTACAAAAACATGCAAGTTCCATTCACTGCATTGAATCTCCTCTCAAACATCTGTGTTAATTGAAAACTCTCCATAACATTCAGGAATTATCTAGTGATTGTTTCTTTGCACTTTCTTCCAAAAATTTCTCCAAAATCATCGAGAAAACTGACAATTTCACAACAGTGGGCAACAGTGTCCAGCCACAGACGAGAATCAGGCTGCTTCAGTCTAAAGGCCTCAGAACAGCACAAATCAGTTTAGACTGCAGTTTCACATTATTATATTGTTGTTCTACTGAAGAGATGCACTATTTCCTCAGATGCAGCCCTACTCTTCCTCTCCTTCAGGTTCCATAACCGTACTGTGCTAATGTAAAGGCTGTGTAGCCAGACAGCTATGCAAATGATGTTTTAGGGATCTCCCCACCCCCCATTTTTAAACACCCATACACTCCAAGGTTCTTTTCCAGCTGGCTCACTTCTGGTATCCTTTTTAAGCCACATGTTGAGCTACACTAGGACAATAGAGGGCAGCAGAGAAACGAAGGCTGCTTCACGAACCACGGTTGTCAAAGAAATACATTTGGAACCACAGTCAAATAGAGGCCAACGTGAACACTGGAACAATCAACATTCTTCCAGGTAAGGGGATGTTACGAAGGGTTACTGGAATTTTTTCCTTCTGATGCTTTCAATCGTTCACTTTACTTTTAAAGGAATTTAATTTTGCATTTGGCAATATTCAGAAACTGAGTTTGTAAAGGTCAGTGATGTTCTTCTGTGTCCACACCAAAATCCTTCATTTCTTTGCTAACACAAGCAACTGACACCCAGGGAAAGTTAGCTTAGTACAAAATATTGATCATTTAAATTTTCATATTATCTCTTCAATTTTAAGTGCCAACTGACTTAACTATGCTTAAGAGTTCTGCTCATTCAATACAAACACATTGCAATGTGGCAAGACTTTAGTTAGCTGAATGTCAGGAATCAATTTTGTTTTCTGAGAAATATTTCCTTACCACTCTCCTGCACAAAATCAAGAAAATTAACCCATGCTTAACAAAACATTCAGGAATCCCACTTAAATGAGATGTTACACCAAAACCACAGTCTTGGGGGTGGGGAGGGGAAATGAAAAAACCTGACTGCTGTGGCCACATACCTCCATTGCATCTAAAGAAAAGTTGCATGAGATTTCAAATTTTTTCATAAGAATCTGTTCCTTGACATTATATATACAGACAAATTTTGACAATCCACCTGCTAAAATAGACTGGCCATCTGCTGAGTAACACAGAGTAGTAAAAGATCTAGTAAAGAAAAAGAGAAAGTAGTTAATTTCACTGCCAGATCTGAGCTAAAAGACATCAGTACAGTGTGAAGACACAGACCATTCCATGGAAAAAGTGGAGATCTTCATTCACACAACATGTACTTAACACACAAAACTGTTTACCAAAAACAAATACTTGGTGCTTTGCTATAAATCATGAACAATTTAGAACTTCAACAGCTTTTTGAAGTACTTCCATACTTCTGATTCTGAGTTACAGCTCAATGAATGAGCTCTCAACTACACTGTACACAACACTAAGGATGGTCAGAAGAGCTAGAGAAAAACCAGTGTCACGGCATGTTTTAAAGAGATAGTGGAGAGCTCATCACCAAAAAATAGATTTTTTTCAAAACATCGTTTCCTTTTTTCATTTTGTTTTGAGGGGGAGCAACAAGGGAAGAAAAAAGAGGGCCTCAAAGGAAAAAGAAAAGAACGAAACACATGAATTCTGTATTACGCTTTTTGACAGCACAAATTCAATTTGCCTTTAAACATTACTTCACATGCACAGTAACATGTAATAAAACCCACGGCATATAGAATCATAGAATCATTAAGGTTGGAAAAGACCTCTAAGATCATCGTGTCCAACCATCAACCCAGCACCCATGCCCACTAAACCATGTCCCGAAGCACCTCATCCACACATTTTTTGAATGCCTCCAGGGATGGTGACTCCACCACTTCCCTGGGCAGCCTGTTCCAATGCCTGACTACCCTTTCGGTGAAGAAATTTTTCCTAATATCCAATCTAAACCTCCCCTGGCACAACTTGAGGCCATTTCCTCTTGTCCTATTGCTTGTTACTTGGGAGAAGAGACCAACACCCGCCTCGTTACAGCCTCCTTTCAGGGAGTTGTAGAGAGTGATAAGGTCTCCCCTCAGCCTCCTCTTCTCCAGGCTAAACCACCCCAGTTCCCTCAGCTGCTCCTCATAAGACCTGTGCTCCAGACCCTTCACCAGCTTCATTGCCCTTCTCTGGACACRCTCCAGCACCTCAATGTCCTTCTTGTAGTGAGGGGCCCAAAACTGAACACAGTATTCAAGGTGCGGCCTCACCAGTGCCGAGTACAGGGACACGATCACCTCCCTCCGCCTGCTGGCCACACTGTTTCTGATACGGGCCAGGATGCCGTTGGCCTTCTTGGCCACCTGGGCACACTGATGGCTCATGTTCAGCCGGCTGTCGACCAGCACCCCCAGGTCCTTTTCCGCCKGGCAGCTTTCCAGCCACTCTTCCCCAAGCCTGTAGSGTTGCCTGGGGTTGTTGTGACCCAAGTGCAGGACTCGGCACTTGGCCTTGTTGAACCTCATGCAATTGGCCTCGGCCCATCGATCCAGCCTGTCCAGATCCCTCTGCAGAGCCTTCCTACCCTCAGGCAGATCAACACTGCCGCCCAGCTTGGTGTCATCCGCGAACTTACTGAGGGTGCACTCGATCCCCTYRTCCAGATCATTGATAAAGACGTTAAACAAGACTGGCCCCAAAACTGAGCCCTGGGGAACACCRCTCRTGACCGRCYGCCAACYGGATTTGACTCCATTCACCACAACTCTCTGGGCTCGGCCGTCCAGCCAATTTTTTACCCAGCGAAGAGTACACCCGTCCAAGCCATGAGCTGCCAGCTTCTCTAGGAGAATGCTGTGGGAGACAGTGTCAAAGGCTTTGCTGAAGTCCAAGTAAACCACATCCACAGCCTTCCCCTCATCCACTAGGCGGGTCACCCGGTCGTAGAAGGAGATCAGGTTGGTCAAGCAGTCCCTGCCCTTCATGAACCCATGCTGGCTGGGTCCGATCCSCCGGTTGTCCTGCACCTGCCTCGTGAGCGCCCTCAAGATGAACCGCTCCATGATCTTCCCCGGCACCGAGGTCAGGCTGACAGGCCTGTAGTTCYCCAGATCCTCCCTCCGGCCTTTCTTGTAGATGGGCATCACATTGGCTTCCCCCTCATCCTAACCCATAAGCACTCAACCCGATCATCACAAATGTCGAGCTCCGTGCAGTCGAAACACTCCTTGACATACAGAGCCACCCCACTGCCTCTCCTTCCTCGCCTGTCCCTTCTGAAGAGCTTGTAGCCATCCATCGCAGCACTCCAGTCATGAGAGTCATCCCACCACGTTTCCGTGATGGCGACCAAGTCATAGCTGTCCTGCTGCACAATGGCTTCCAGCTCCTCCTGTTTGCCGCCCATGCTGTGTGCATTGGTGTAGATGCACTTGAGCCGGGCTATCGACCTCACCCCCCGAGATTGGCACACCACCCCTAGACTCATCTCTCTCGAGCGTGGCTTTATCCCCCTCCCCCTTCATACCTAGTTTAAAGCCCTCCCAATGAGCCCCGCCAACTCATGGGCGAGAATCCTTTTCCCCCTTTGAGACAGATGTACTCCATCTGTCGCCAACAGGCCCGGGGCCTTGTAAACCTCCCTGTGGTCAAAAAAGCCAAAGTTCCACTTGTGGCACCAGCCTCTGAGCCACGTGTTAATCTGCTGCGTTTTCCTGTTCCTTTCAGTGTTCTTCCCCGATACTGAAGGGATTGAGGAAAACACCACCTGTGCTCCCGATCCCGCAATCGATCTCCCCAGTGTCCTGAAGTCCCTCTTGATTGCTTTGGGGCTTCCCTCCGCAATCTCGTCACTGCCTACCTGCATGACCAACAGCGGGTAGTAGTCAGAGGGGCGTACCAGATGGGGGAGTTTCCTGGTTACGTCCCTAACCCRGGCCCCCAGGAGGCCGCAGACCTCCCTGTGGGATGGGTCCGGTCGGCATATGGGGCCCTCCGTTCCCCTCAGAAGGGAATCACCCATGACAATTAACCCTCCTTTTTTTTTTTCTTAAGAGTGGCAGTCGTAATGCGTGGGGTTTCCTGACTCACCCCAGGCAAGCCCCTGGATAGACCCTCCTCTGCTTCCGCATTCGCCTGGCCCTCAAGCTCCAGAGCCCCATATCTGTTTTGTAAGGGCAACCGGGAAGGTGAGGGAGGTCAGGAGGGGATTCGCCTGCCACGCCGCACAGGGACCCGTTTCCATTCCTCGACATCTCTTAGGTCCCCTCCTTCTGGCCGGTGGCAAGAGGAAAGGGGGTCCTCTACTTCTTGGGGAGCCTCCACCTGCTGCCTTTGCTTCGGGGATGGCAGCATGTGGCTCCATCAGTCTATCTCCCTCCCACACTCCCTAACGCTCCTTAACCTCTCCACTTCCTCCTTCAGCTCTGCCACCTAATAAATATGTACATTTTTTTAAAAATTTAACAGTTTCTACACACTAGTAGTTACATACTAGTACCTACATAACAAGATATCCGCTTAAAAAACTGTCACATTTGGCCAATGAACAACTTGTCACAAGAAGCTTAACATTATGCTGGCAACCCATGTTTATAACTAATGAAAAAAAAAAAAAGCTGCTCAGAATGATGCTGATCAGTGGGTGAACACAGCAAAAGACAAAAAGGATCCATCTAGATGTCAAGTCAGGCAGTCTTTCAAAATCCAGCATCAGAACCAAAATATTTGAACAGCAGATGCACTCTGAAATCTTCATGTAAAAATCAAATTAAAATAAACAATTCAGAAGCAAAAGCCAGTGTGGCACCCTCTTTTCACTGCAATCTGATCTACTTACTTTCCCTTGGCTGCTTGTTTGGCAGTAATTTTATCAAGCTCCTTCCTTCCCATCTGAAGATCATGCCTTCCCTCAATTGAGCCAGTTTGCACTGCATTTTCATGATCCCAAAATGTTATCTGTCCATTCAAAGCAGCAACTGCAAGCTCCTTGCCATCAGGACGGAAGGCAACAACAAGAACTGCAAAGAATGTAATTAACAATTAAAAATGCAGTCAGATCTTTTCCTAAGAAAATACCCTATATTTTTTAGGATCTTGTCTTAACTACCAGAAAAAGCTTAGGAGTAGCAAGTATGACTGTACTCTTTCTCTGGACAACACTCAAACATTTAGCTAATTATAAAGCTAGAGCTAGTATTAAATAAAAAAAGATTTCTTGCACTGTTAACTAAGCACTATAGAGAACTATCTCAACCTTTGGTTTTCATTACCAAGAATGAGTCTGTCTGTATTTGACATTTTCTGTTGTTAGTTCTTGAAATATTTTTTATAATATTTTTATATATAAGACAAAATAAAGGTTACCATCTGAGTTCAATATTAGTGTCTCCTTAGTCCTCCAGCTGTCCAGCATATCCCATAACTTGACAGTTTTATCCCAAGAGGCACTAGCTAAAACACACTTCACTGGGTTAAAGGACAAACTGCTGATGGGGCCCTCATGACCTGATAAGACCTAATAAAAGAAGAAAAGATAAAATGGAATTAGGTGAAAGAAACTGAAATACATGTAGTCTGCATTCAGTAAACTCTAAACAATGAAACCATGCCTAACTTGTCCACACATGCTTGAAGTCACTTTTGGACATGTAGCATGATACATATCAGTGATTCTCAACTTTTTATTTTCAGAAGCTTTAAAAATTCACAGAAGTGCTAGCCACTCTTACGCATACATATAGTCTTTTAGACACCGAGACTTAGGAATATGGTGCACTTTCCCCCCCCCCTCTTATCAGAACAATCAGATCAACCGTGAAAAAGCAAGTCATTGCTCTGAGAATTCAGTATGTCCTGCAGCTGAAAACATTTAAGAAAAAACACTAATAAAAACTGTAAATAAGAATAATATAGATTTTTATGGCATGGAGCTCCTACTCCTCTCAAAAGAAATCAAGGGAGGAAACTAAACTCAAAACTCTGGAGATCCACTCAAGTATATGCTGAGTTACTGTTAGTGATCTGTATTCAACAGCTATGCCAAATTAAATACATGAATTGCTGAGTTCATCTACTTGGACAAGATGTACATAATGCTTAGGAACTGAAAATAGGAAATGAGCTTGATTTGCTCAGAAGTAGTGTTAATACATCTACTCTGAAGAGAATGCATTTCAAACTAGCAGCAAGACAGCGGGGATTTAACTTAATAGTTTTCTCGCCCTACACAATAAAAACCTTCTACACAAGACATCGTGCCCCTGCTCTGCTGCAGCAAAATAGTCCACGAAATCTGTATGGATCTTAGGACAGCACCTACAATTTCTTCATTACCTGCAGAAAATATGTAGAAAAGAACATCTCTGAACAACTACTGGAGGAAAGACTCTCATGCCCATGTGTTAGCTCAGCAATACTGCTGTTACTTCACCAATTAGAAAGAGCTCAATACTCAAAAATTCTAAAAACTATTTCCCACACAAATCCAGGGTAGCCTTCATGCAATAAATTAAAAATTGCTGCGAGTAACACAGTGTAGCTCCAGTTCGTGAATATAAACAGAACAAAACGCTTCACGTTGTATTAAAACCCTTTGACTAATCCTGAAGTTACTTAGTATCATCACAATCTATATTATATGTTAAATTCAAGCCCTCCAACATTGTAGGTCCTTACATCTAGCAGCCTCCCACTCTGCATTGACCAGATGAATATTTCAAAGGAATCCTGGGAACCAGCTGACACAATCTCGCCACTGGAGTCCACAGCTAAACAAGAGAACTGACTTGGTCGTGGAGAAGTAAAGGTACGGAAATTGCGGTATCTGTTGTAAACGTGAAAATAAATTATGAGAACATTTTAGTTAGATTAAAGTATGTGTTTTATGAACTTATTTAAAAAAGGATTTCATTTTACTTGTAAAGTATTTTAAGCTATCTATAGAAAAAATATTATTTGTATAAAATTAGATGCAATGCCTCAGCATGATTCCAAGATTGAAAAAAGGTATTATTAACACTGCAGAAATAACAGCCAAAAACACTCAAACAGAAGAACTTTCTTCTATTCCACAGCATATGTCCATTCTTTAGAAAACGCGGGCTTGTTTACACATCCAGTTCTGCATATAGGTGTATTATAATGGCTCAACCACTAAAACTATGGCAAACATTCTGTTAGACATGTGCCTCCTCCCCATTTGAGTAGTAGAGCCAGACAATGATCTTACTGCATTTCCAGCTTCTCTGAGAAAAGTTCTTCCAAAATTTTCTTCACAGAAACTGGATGAAGTGACAGGATTCCTAATTACTATCTAAATTTGAATCAAAGGCTGAATCAAAAATAATAAAGCAGTACTCACATCTGTGCAACTTCACCTTGAAACAAGCAATCAGCAGTCTGCTGTATTTTGGGGGGTGAAAGCTGAAGACTAAATGAGACACAAAAGCTTTGTAGAGAGTTACCTGTGTAGATCAAAGGCACGCACTGTTCCATCTAGGGAAGCACTCAAAATGACATAACCATTGGAAGTAAAAGTTACAGCAGTTACACCACTGGTATGTTCTGTAAAAGTGACAAAACAAAAGCTACTGGAAGTGTTCCACACTTTCACCTGCAAGAGAGACAAAAAAAGCCTTCTTAGCATCTCCATCATCAGTTCAGAAAGAAAGTAAGGGTAAGGCAGCAGAAGAGTAAAGAAAAGTTTGTCCTAAAACTCTGCAATAGAGTAAAGGACTTTCAGTACCATCAGTAACGAATTCTGTGCAAGTGAGAAACAGGGCCACAGCTTACCATTAAACCCCTACAGACATATATACAACATGAAAATCTAAGTGGAGACGGGCAAAAAAACCCATAAAGCTAATTTTCAAGGAAAGCTACAGCACTTGGTGGACATCTCAGGCTCTCAAGCTTTGGGCTGTCCATTGATAAGACAAGTGTTAAATTCAAAACCAACTGTGAAGCCATTCCAGAAGTTACAATTGAGATGTTATTTCAATCTTTTTTTTTCCCCCAAATAAAAATGTTATGTGTTTAGCAGTTTGAGACTTCTGGGGTTTGGCCAATTTTAAATCTGAATGACAGAAACCATGAAGTGGCAGGTCTTTTTTCTGACATTCAGAAGCTTTGATAGGAAACAAGAAACTATATTTATCCCATTTATATGCCAAGAGATTGTGGGATTACTCCACAAAACATCTTTAAAAAAAAAAAGTACATGTACACCTAGCCTATCATTTCAATACAAGTCAACCATGAGAAGCTAATTTTTGTTTTAAATAGCAAGCTTCTGCAATGGTACATTTCAGAAAAATCTGTTTAGGAATTGCAGTTTTATAAATAATTTGAAATGAATTTTGCATCAAAACCACTTATTAAAAGAGCATGAATTTGCTGTCATTCACTCATCACAAAGTGTCATGGAACCACAAGCATACATAAATTAACATTTGATGAATTAGATCTTTTTGTGTTTATGGTGACTGCAACTATAATAATTTAAAAAATCATCTGCTAAAAAGCATAAGTGATACAATTTGCAGAGGATATGAATAACAGCAAATAAAAAAAATAATCTATGCTCTAGAGAGAAAAATCCAAACATTTAAGTGAGGACAAAAAATTATGACTTTATATTAAGAAAAATACGTATCGGTTACAGYAACAGAGCTTTCTGCATAAAATGGAAATTCAAGCTGCTTACTATGTTATTAAGACTAAAGTTCACATTTCAGTGATACCACATCACTTACTTTCCCATCCTCGCCTCCAGTTACTATGTATTGTCCATCTGGAGAATATGCTAGCGAAACCATGCTGTTGAAATGTCCCTGCTGCTTCAGCACGTAGGACTCGCTTTGCCATTCCCACACCAGGAGCTGACCTAAACCTATAAACACATGAGAAGAATTAACCAGAATTATGAATACAACGATGAGACTCTGCAAATGCAAGCCACAAAACACAAACAGACCAAAAAAAATTTACAAACCTGAACATCCAAAGGCAATCCACTCACCAGTACAGTTGATAGAAACAGAAGCTATCCTTTGGTCTGAAATACTGAAATAAGAGAATTACCCAATAAACAAACTTGTGTTTTCATGCCTTCTGTGATAAACCATAGATTTGAAGTTTTATTTCCTCTGTTCAAGCAAGTTCTTTGATTACTGAATTTCTGTATCACTGTAACATCAAAAGTAGCATATAGGTTCTTTCCTTTATTATAGTCAAAAACATCAAAGAGACATTACTGCCTTATTCGGAATGAAGACAGAGTATCTGCATCCCAAAGACACACTTGCCAGCACAGAGTAAAACTCCCCAATTCAAGAAAAAAAAAAAATATTTTTTTTTACCGGGAAATTATGCATTCTTCAGCTAGCATCATACAGTGATGGAAAAGAATTATGGTTTTATTTTTCAACTTAGCGACAATTTACAGATAATTTTATATATGTAGAACTTTTTTTTCAGATACTATCTTTATTTTCTACAAGGAAACTGACAACATGAAGCCCACAGCACTGAAGAAATCTATAGCCAATAACTACTCAGGAGTTCCTCATTCAGACCTCACTTTTCAGTAATAACCCATGGAATGGAGTTTTATGGTATTTTAAGTCTAACTATGATTCTGCCCTTCCAGAAACTACAATGCTAAATAGATACTCATGTTTTAAGATTTTTGTGCTCTGATTAGTCATCCTTCACTACTAAACATGGTGTGTTCTCAGTCAAACAAACCAACCCCAAAAACGTACCCCACACACAAAACCAAACCAAAAAACAACCACAACCCCATACCTCACCTTAAGGAGTGGATCAGATCAAAATCTGGAAGCTCATGGAGGTGAAAGATTCCAGAAGCAAAACCAGTGACTAGAAGGTGGGTTTTCTTGTGATAAGCTGCAGATGTCAGGTTATTAAAGTCTCCCTCTTTATTGAAAAAATACCTGGCATCAAAGAAATAAGAAAAAAACAAACAATGCAGAAGAAAAGTATGCGGTTATAGTTGCATTTCAATATAGGTCAAATATTTTGATCAAGGTATTCTACAATAAAACTAAAAAGCGGTAGTTCCAGAAATTGCTAAATATATGTACTTTGCATAGCTAGTGAAGGCTAATTCTCTTCTTTTCCTCAATGTTTACAGCTGCTACAGTAATCTGATTATCAGAAGTGACACCTGATGACATGTAATGAAAGGGACTAAAAGTTAACCTCAGAGAAACTGCACTGTGCATCTCCTTTTGATCATCTAATGCCAATATGGGTGACTCATTAATTCACTGGTTATCCTTCCATATGCCAGTCCTCTTATAGAGGAGGGAATTGAAGCAATAGTCATAAATATTATACTCCTGATGAAGAAGGTTTTCGCAGGTTCTTTGTAGCTGTATCTCTTACTGGAACTAAACAGATAAGCACGACATGATGGTCAAATAAAAAAGCACCTGAACATTACCCAACAGCTGAACACTCCAAATTCCTATGGTCTGGAAGTGATGTTCCCTGAGGCTAATTCCAACCTGGGTTGGGGTAGGGTACTTTCTTTATGCTTCCTTTACAGTTAGAAAGACTGAGAACAGAAGCCTAATGTCAGGTGTTCCCAATTGGCCCCAACACACATCCCGCCTCTCCCTCACCCCACTGACAAAAGAGATTGCCCATGAACGTTGTCATTCTTCAAGCAAAGCTAAATGCTGTGACTATCTTAAAACTGGATTATTCTTTGTAAACCACAACTCCTTTGACGTGGACAGATAGGGAGATCTTTCAGGAAGGCATCTCCAAGTAGTTTACCAAAGAGGCTGATGAGCTATCTTTATCAAACATTGCTGTCACCTCTTGAAGTCAACCAATCTCTTCTTCTCTATACTTAGTTGGAAGATACTGTACTAAAGATCTTATACTTTCTGACTTGCAAACACTAAAACATACACCAGAAGTCAGTATTTCTTGTATTATTGAAATTACACTGACTTCTTATTCTGAAGGTGAAGAGTATCGCCCTTCATATAGTCAAGTTATGACAAACACGTGTTCTACTGAAACTATTTAAAATGGGATCTATAGTAAATTACTAAATCCTTGGCAGAGATTTATACTGCTTTGAATGAGTAATAAAGGGTGAAAAAAGACCAATATAGTAAATCCCCATAACAACTCTGTCTTTGGAAAACTGAAAATCACTTACTTTGCAACACGTGAATATTTAACCTTATCTCTAGTCTCTTGTTCATTTGGATTGGCTTTTCCATGAATTTCTTCACCCCTCGGCTCTTCAAGAAACTCTTCATCATTTTCTGCTGCATTCTTTTCCCTAGCTGCATCTTTAGGAGGCATGGGCCTCAAACCATCGAGCTGCGTATCACACTGCCACACACAGAGAGCTGCATCCTGGCTAATTGTGTACAGCTAGAATACAAACACACAAACATACGATCATCATGCAATACCTATGCTTTGTACTCCGCTGTCTTTTTATGAATACAGAATTGCAGAAAGGTTAGCAAGTCTGCACTCTATCATTAGTATAATATATTACTTAGACCTCTAGAATTTGAGGTGCTTTGATCTGGAAAATTCACTTGTCCTGAGAAACTGGTGATTTACTTTACCTGCCCTCAGAGAAATTTTGAAAACACCGAAGGCACTTTGATTACCAGTTGGCATTCCAGCTAATTTTTTTTTTTTTTTTCATATTTACAACTAATAACTTTTTGGGGGAGCAATTTTAAAAAACTTACTCTCTTTCTAAAGTTTACTTCTTCAAATGTTCACAGAATTGTAAACTCCTGATCACAGCAGAGGAGTCGAGAAACATAATAGTTACGCATTTTCTAAACTCTGAGATATTATCAAAATAGTCAGCATCCTTACCTACAGGTAAGATTCTGCTTCAACTATTTTAATATTAAAATTCAGGAATGTTGTGTGATTATACATACATCTAGACTGTTCTCTTCAAAAAAGCAGGCTACTATTATATCTTTATGCCCTCCAAGTGAGTAGTAGATCAAGTTTGCCCATCGTTCTGCTCCGAACACCCATGTAGACATGTCCTTGCTCCCTACTGCAAAACACCTACAAAAGAAAAGGTAATTTGAATTAGAACACTGGTTTGCAAAATTCTTCACTGGGTCGAGAACGTTCTGAATGGGAAGACACCAGTCACCACTTTAAAAGTAATTTTACACACAATAAAGTTGTAAACTGAGGTTGGAAACTCTAGCAGAGGTAGATGGGATTAAATACATTCAAAAGGTCAACCATGCTCACATTCCTGAGATACGTTCCTTTTATCGGTAACTAAGCATTTTCAAGCAAGAATGCATTGTTGATCCCTAATACATGCATATTTTATATTTTCTAGTCTGCCTAATTACAGTATTTTTTAATTCAAGATAGAATTAGAAACAGAAGAGCCAGAAAGAACTTTTAAAGCTAGTACAATACTTTAGAGCAAAGAAAATGGACTGTAATATGCATACAAATATTAACAATGTGAGCAGGTAGACAGTGCTTTAGTTTAAGAACTCACCTGGAATCATCAGTCCAGTCGATACAAGTTGTTTCATCATATGGACCGTAATAAGTTTTGTCCAGAACAAACGCATTAAATTCTCGTTTCCTCCCAGGAGCATGGTACATAAGAGCAACGTTGTCTTTTGTAATCACAAATTTCCTGTCATATGGGGGAAAAAAGTATAATCGCATACAGAGCTGTTAGTAAACAATCGTTCAGTACAGACTGCAATACAACAAAACAAAACAATGTTAAAAAGGTTTCTGTGTTACTGAAGTGATAAATATGGATTGCTTTTGAATTAAAAACAGAAAATTATTTGCAGATTGATATTATCCCCCAACTTCATGAACGCAGATATACCTTACGCATTATAAGACAGAAAACCTTCAGTAAAAATGACCCAAGTTGAATAATGAAATATTTATTCTCTAACTCTCACAAAGGAAGGAAAAGTTCAAACATTCAAAAAAGGATATTCTATTTCAAYCTCTCTTCACCTCCATATGTTGGCCACTTTCACAAATACAAAGCATCTGCATCCCTGTTACACATATCCTCTAATCTGGTCCTGTCGCCAGTGTAATTCCCTAACACAGAACTGTGACTCCAACTTTCAAGCAAAAACCCATTCATGATCACTTTAAGTCAATCCAACTGAGGAATGCCGCCAAAAAGGGAACTCCGCACTTTTTCCTCTCACCCTTCTGATACCTCTAACATTTATGTCATCACACTTTGGCTCCGTGACCATGCAGCCAAGGGACGTGAAAAGAGGCACTCGATTCAGAGAACTGCCTCTTTCAGCAGCACAGCTGTCTTAGACCAACCCAAGCCAGCAGTGAAACTGCACTGCCACGAGTGCCACCATGTGACCCTGCGGCACTGACTGGCCCCCCCGGGGGGCTCTTTCACCTTACCTATGACACATAAGAACAGTTAAGACTCACAGCAAATCTTCTGTGTTTCTGAGAGTTCCACGATAGACAGACAACATCTGTGACAGGCAACTTCCCAGCTAGTATCTGTTTCCAAGGCTTTGCTTCTCCTCTTTTCTTCCCCTCTCAACTTTACGGATAAAGTGACTCTGATCAGCTCAAAATCTCCCCTACGTTAATCAATAGGTATCATCCCCAGATGGGTCAGAATGTCTTAATAATTACAACTAGTTGATGGGGTAATTTCTGTTGTTTTGTTCTAAAGCGTGAACATTTTACTTACTTGCCATCAGGGGAAAAGCTGACACTGTGAACTGGCTTGTGAAAATAAAAGTGATGTATCACACATTTACCGATCAAACTGACAAGCAAGGCAGCTCCCTCTGTAAGGGCAGAAAAAGAAGGATCATGGAAATAATCCAGTTCCCAAAGAAACCATAACCCTAGCAAGCTTAGTTTCTTTCCTTATAGAGGGGAAAAAAAAAGTACTTCCTCAGAAACTTTCCAAGACAGTGTGCTTAATATTATTAAGAAGAAAAATACAATCAAAATTACAAGTCACTTTCTAAATTCTGTAAATAAGTTCTTTTTAGGTTCTGTAAACAAAGCCACCTTCCCCTAAAATTCTAACATAATTTTCAAAGCAGAGCACTTCTAATTTACGTTAAGGTTGAATACCTAGCAATACAGATTTTCCTCTTCAGGCTTTATTTTTATTTCATTCTTTTATAAAACAAATGTCTCCTTTATCAAAGTACCTTCATCAATTAGTATGGCAAGACTTCCATCTGGAGAGAGCCCCACGCACACAATATTAAGCCGTGTAGCCAATGGGAATGTCTCACACTTATTACTGCAAGAAAAAGATAAAACAGTAAATTGGGTACAAGGATGTAGAAATAACAGTCATCTTCGGTATCAATGAAATATGGTTTGAGACCTATGTTAAAGCCACTGAATCAACTTAGATGTAAAACCCCCATGACTTTCTTTAGCTGCCACAATCCCATAAACACCAGCTATGTAAGAGATGGGCTCCTGACCAGGATCCCAGTATAACGAGCACCCGTCACAACTCCGGCCTATAGGAAAAGGCAGATGACGGTCTAGGCTTTTCCATATATGAGAGACAGTACAAGAGAGAAGCACACAAAGAAACTATATGACTAAATCAAATGCAAACAATTTTTTCCCCTCTTTATTTGTTTCTAAAACACATCTTTACCATACTATTTATGCTACTCTCCCCACAGACCTATATACAGAAAATGTGCACCATGCAACACCTCGAGAGTTATTTTACTAGGCAGGCTTCTACCTTTTAACGCTATCCCAGAAACTTTTCAGGACGTTTTGGGAAGGCAAACCATTCCTGAGAACCCCAGCCCACGCCAGCAGCACCCCCACCCCCCGCTCATCCTTTCATGGAGGGCTGCGGAGACTTGGCTGCCGCCGTGCCGCCCTCGGGTCGGGCTCCACAACCTCCTGTGAGCTTCACTTCCCCCCCAAAAAACGTGCTGGCAGTACCAGGCCCTTTCTCCCCGGCACCCGCCGGCAGGCAGCCCGGGCAGGGGCTGGCGGAGTGCGGGGCCGGCGGGCCCGAAGGGAGAGGGAGGAGGCAGACGCCGGGGCTCGCTTACTTCTTCAGGTCGAAGACGGAGATCCTGTTCCCGACGGGGCTGACGAGGGCGCTGCCATCGCGGGTGAAGTTGAGGTTCCCGCGGCGGTACACGGTGCCCAGCAGGCCGGAGAACTGCGAGGGGGGTGGAAAGAAACAGGGCGGTTAAGGGAGCAGGGAGAGGCCGGCAGGGGCCGCCGTCCCACGCGGGCAGCCGCCGCCGGGCACTCACCCGGTACGCGAACTTCATGGCGGCGGCGGCCCCAGCTCGGGAGCGCGTGGAGCCGCTGCCGACACGCGTAGCCCCGGAACAACGGTAGCGCAGGGGCGGGCGCCCGGCGATCCCGCGCATGCGCCCGAGGTGGAGGTAGCGGCGGCTTCCCGCCGGGGGCCGGGCCGGGGCCGCGCCGTTGATGGTGCCGCGGATGTGGGGGCCGCCGGGCTCCCGTCCGGCGTTACTGGGTAGAGGGGGGAACCGCCGCTAGGAAGAGGGGCCCCGCGGTTAAGGGCGTTCGGTGTTACTGGTCCCCCCTTCCCCGCCTGCGCTCCTTGGCACAGACCGCGCCATCAGCCGGCCCCTGCAGCCGGGGCCCTATTCTCCTCAGGGCAGCGCCGTCGGGCCCGCGGCTCCGGGCCGCGGTAGGATCCAGGGGAGCCGAAGCGGGAGTACGAACAAAGACGGAGGCCCAGGCGGCGGGACGAGCCTGTCAGCCCGCCGCGGTGGTGGCAGCGGGGCCACTGGGGAGCTGAGAAGCAGCAGCCCTGCGGCGGCTGCCCTGGGGGTGCTGGGCGGCTCTTCAGCAAGTGGCCACCCCAGTCAGACAGCCGAAGAGCACGCTTGAGACCACTCTGCTAAATACGTCCCTCCCTCCGAGTTTAGAAAACATTTTTCCGTTAAAGTAAACGCTACAATAGGTTAAATAATCACTCCTTTAAAGAAAAGGAAAACGGGACAAGTCACGGCAGCAGAGAAGTTGGATTTCTTTTTAAAACATGTATATTTAGAACTGTAACGCTTACAATTTCATTAAACAATCTTAGTACAATGTGTTTAACAGTATATTACAGAACAATGTGAAAAATGATTTAATAGCAAACCATGAAAATGGAATTAATTATAATACCTGCAGTGTCAAAGTCACTAACTTGTTACCTTTTCCAGTCAAAGAATCCCAGCAGTCATTCTTACTAAATGATGCTTTGGGTTTTATCCAGAATAAAATGGTATGATTTCCACAGAGAAAGGGCATTCCTTCACAGRAAGAAGATGCATAACAAGAACATTTTCAGCTAGCAGGTCTACTTTATACATCTATTTAGACATACTTTTTTTAAAATAAAAAATAATAAAAAAATTTTTAGACCAGTGCAGGGTGCCTATTCATTTTTCAACTTCATCGCAATTCTTTTTGGAAAGAGGGTTTGTTTTTTTCTTCCCCTTTATTATCAGAACCTGAGTTTAGAAAAAAATAACAACAATGAACTTGTCTGATGAGCAGCTCCTCACTTCAGCTTTACTGACAAGTATTTGATATGGGACAGTTTTCCTCTGTGGAGTCTGTTGACAACGCACCATTATAGATCTGCAAGTAGAAAAGGTCATTCTCACATTAAATGCACAAGTTTCAATATCAGAAGCAGGACATCAGAAGGAGTTGTAATTTTTCCAGTCACAGGTGGATTTGCAACATTCACAAAAATTACATTTTTTTTTTTTACATTTTTTGTATTTACATTTCAGATATAAATAATGAAATTCTTTAAGTTACATGTTTTAACTTTGCTTCACAATTATTCTACATCTGAAAGCTTTCCTGTATCAAACCAACCTCTTTCTTCCATCATGAATGTGGAAGTCTGGCCTCTAATCAGTAATAATTACACTAAGCCTTTATGATGAAAGGTTGACTGTTCAAGTATCACATCAAACTGAAATTTTTGCCCCAATTTAAAAATTGGGGCAGCAAACCAAGCCACTTAGAAATGGTAATAAAAGAAATTAATCTGGGAACTCAATAAGCCAAATAATTTATTATTAAATTCTATCAGTATCTTTCTTTGGTAAGAACTATGCAAGAGGATGACCCAACCCCCACCCCCCAAAAAAAATCATATAATATGTGACATCACAGTGTCTACTCTGTGAAGGAGAAAGCCTCAAAAAATTAAGGAATTTTCTTCAGTTAGGATTGTTTATAGCAGTAGCTCTTCCATGCATCTAAGTATGCAAATGATGGAAGTTTAATATAAAATTGCAATGGCAGGAATTAACAATGATAAATCAAAAAAAACCCCAAAAACAGAAAAGCAACTATTACACCAGTGAATGTGCTGTTGTATGCTTTCTTGTGTTTCTGGCACATGTGTGGAAAAGCCTGTAAATTATTACATAAAAATCCAAGATTTGGATAATTATATCACCCAACTCTCAATTCTAAAATATGTAGGAAGCATGAAACAAATCTCTCAGCTGCCAGACAAAAATAAAGAAGTGGTCCAAATATTTGGATTTTTTGGTTCTGTTGCCCTGTGTTGTGATGCAGGATGTGACTGAAGGGAGAAAACCCAGTAGCTTACACAAAACATACTAAAGTGGCAACATAAACTAGCTGACACAAGCTTCACTGTACATTTAAATTGATACAATTGTCTGGTGCTTCCATGGCCAGTACATGTTGAGTGCCATAGGTCTCCTTAGAGTTAGAATGTTACAACAAAGACTAATCAGGTCATAATCCTTTAAAGTGCTTTCATATCCAGTTTCTAATGGTTTTTGTTTTCCTTGTTTTCGTATAGAGTTGTCACGTGATATTGACTTCCAGAACATGGTCGTCCTTGCTGGGAATGACAAGTATTTGCATAGCCGTGCTGCAGTTGAAGACCTGACCAGATGAAAAGGATTGCAGACGGGGCATTGGCAAACCTTTGTGTTCCCCGCTAGCTGCAGAGTGCAAGCTACCTCTGCTCCTTATGCTGCTGCTGTCAGCTTGATCATCCACATTCTTGTCCACAGACAGGTTATCATTTTCAATCCAGCTATCTGTTTAAAACAAAAACCCACAGTTTCATTCTATGGAGTGATTAAAATTTCAGAGCTCAGACACACAGTCAGCTTACCACATGTTAAAGAGTTACTGATCATCTCTGCTGAGGTAACAGTCTGTGCACATTTTTGGCCAGCAGCAGATGTAACAGAGTGAATTATATTGGTTTCTACAGAAAATTTAAGTAGCATTACCTCACATTTGTCACAGGCTAGAAGGGTGCTCCTGGAGCTCTGCTGACAAACGGTAAGTTGCTTGCATGAGTGAATTCTCACTACAGTGCCAGAACTACTCTAGGGGCTGTGGTAATTGAAACTTTTCATCTAATCTGGTTTATATGCCACAAATTTTCACCAGTTCTTTTATTTCATATTTAATCCTTTCAAAAACTGGGAAAAAATTTCAAAGCTAGTGAAGACACAGTAGATGTCCAGTTTACAGACAATTAAACCACAGAATTAGAGGGTCATCAAATAGTTTTCACTTGATTATAAATCCAGTGACAACTAATTTGCACATTAATCTTTAAAGGAAATATAAGAAAACAATGCATTTATTATTCCTCCACACAGATTAAGGCTGCAACCCAAATTCAAAGTTCCCGTTAGAGCAATATTTTATAAGTTTCAAATCAGAACTGTGTGAGTGAAGGTAAGTAACAAAGACACCTAAGAACACTTGGTCAATACATTTCCCCGCCTTGCTTTTCTCTTTACGCAAGAACACAGGAGAAGCAGAATCATTTCTGTAAGTAGCCATGTAGTCAAGATAGCTTTACCAGCATCAAGTTGCATGGAGTGAGCAGAATGGTGAGGGAGGTATTTAAACAATCTGACATCAGGAAAAGGTAGATATCCAGCAAACAGTGGCATCACTTCCATGTGGACTTTGTGAGTTGCTCGAGCTGCTACAGGCATAGATATCACTCCAGAACTTTTTCCACAGACTGCCCAGTTACTACTGTTGTCAACAACTGCAAGAATAAAGAGCAAACACTATAAAGATCTTTTCTGAAAAATTAAGAACCCTCAGTACAGTTTTAGAGCACTTTTAAAATCAGTATTTTAGCAACATCTAAAAGCCCACCAGCTTCTATGTGTGAAGAGCTGTGCAAGGTAAGCCCTACACAAAAAGGACCATAGTTGGGCCTCAAGCAAGTATCCATCCAGATTGAGCAGCATTTATATTCCAACTTATAATCCACAGATTAATGAGGAAAAAATAARATATTCTCAGTCTAGCAACACGGAAACTGCTTTTCTGAGCAGCCTTACAATACAAGAATATATGCCATAGAGTCTGGTAGATGTCATTATCAAGACAAAACTGGGGAATTTCGTCTATACGCTTAAGAAAAATATTCTTACCTTCATACATAAGTTTTGTTGTGCAATATCCATCTGATTCTGTTAATGCTTCATCTCTGTCAACCTCTGAGAGGTCAACAAGTCGGGTGATTGACACCTCTAAAGAGCAGAGTGAGCCTGTTTTACAATACTCTGCCCCCAATGGTGGAAAAATTTCAGTTCTCACATGATACAACGTCTGTCAGGAAGAAAACAGTGCTGTTATCAAGAAAAAGAGGCGTTTTACTTGTGTTTAAACTGAACTGGACAATTGACACAGTACAAACCTAACTCTACATTTAACATCCATTAAATCTTTTTAATGCAAGATTCAGTTATAAGTAATGTTCACTTCATTATCTTGCTCAGTTTGAGAAAATAAGCAAACCAAATGTGATTCAATCTATTTTTGATACCAACAGCGAGCACACCTTTTTTCCCTCCACTTCTGTGCTTAAACTCAGCCTTTCAATGCTCCTAAATGCTCCAATCTTCATACTATTTAAACAAACTTTTACTAGTTTCTTGGCTCCTCACTTTCCAGACACATCACTCAAATTCTGAGTAATACAGAACTACTTCATCACTCTTACCACCACAGTCCCCAGAATAATGACGCTCACATTATCAAAGAGCTAATTTTTAATTACTACAAAATTAAATTTCTACCAAAAAACCCACTGTTTAACACAGTTCTCTTTAAAAACTCCAGAAAGATGTTGATACAGGTGCCAACAAATGCTAGTTACATGCCAGTAGGTAAACAAATACCTAAATTATTGTTCAATGCCAGTTTATAATAAGGCAGCAGAAAACACAGCAACACTGAAAACAGACAAAAGAATTTAATCAAATGAGAGTCGTCTTATGTTGCTACTTTTTACCCAAGCATCAAAAAGGGTAACACAAGACTGAATTCAGAGATGAGATTAAATAATGTTGATAGAATTCCTTTAATAAGAAGTTATATCTAGCCATAAGCTTCCTAGCTGATCAAAGGAATAAAAAGTTTGTCCATAAAGGGAAAGAAGAAACATTTAAGATAATGGCCTAGAAACCCCTAAATATTTCATTAGAGGAGCTCATCTCAAGCACTACAAAAAACAACTCAAATGCTCTCAATAGCAAAGACTTTTTGGAAATTGCAATTTGCTTTGAAGACCAGAGTCTTAAGCCAGCAGGGAAAAAGCAGCTCAGTAATCTAAGGACAGTCTCCATGGCACAAGCCCAGGAAGGCAAAAACAGCAAAAAAATGAAACAAGATCAAGGACACTTGCACAAGTGTTATGGTTCCCCCTCCATTCCAGTGGCAAGTATATGATCCCACCATATCATATCAGGCTTCAGTTCTATTGTTCAACAAACTGGCTTTCCAATGATTCTAAGTAGGTATCAATCTCATTATGTAAACAGAAGTTTTCTAATATATTTCTTGACTTTCCCTTTCCATATATTAGGAAACCATATTCAGTTAACATATGCTATACTTAGAAGAGTACTTACAAAAAAATTTTCCACTTGGAATTCATAAGTGAACGGCTTCAGGATAAGAGACTGTTCTTCAGAGGTAGCTGGACAAAAGCTGACTGAAAACAGGCACTGCAAGGAGAGAGGAAGCTCTTTTGTCCACTTCAATTCCCATACAAAGAATATCGATTGCTTACTGTATATGACCTGAAAGAGAATGTTTATAGTATTAGCTCCTTCCTTCCTCTGAGAAAGAAGTGGAAATGCACATACCTATGTTTGTCTGTTCTGGCATTAATATAGTTTATAAAAACAAATTACCTGTTTAGGGTTAAATAAGTCATTAGGGAAAATATGCAACCAAAATAACTAATAGTGATTTTTTTTAAACAACATACATCTAATTAAAAGGAGGGATACATTTCACTATAAGAATCAATGTTTCAAAAGGGAACATTTCACATTCAAGTACATGTGAAAAATATTTTATTCAAAAGTCAAATTTAATAAAGATCTTAATAATGTTTGAATATACTTTTCCTAGGCACCAAGAATGACCAATTTAATATTATGTTCAGACAAGGCTGAAAGAAACTTCAAGGGGACTGTTTTGCAACTTAACTAGTTTACAACTGTATTTAATTGGAAAACAGTCTCTACCTGATTTTTTTCCTAAAACCTAATGACAAACTACAGCTATAAGATGAACAAATTAAATGTTAACAGTGATATTAGTGATACGACATTTGTATAGCTGTTGTTCATGAAGGTATGTAATGCTTTGCATGAGGAAAATGGACAAGTTTGAAAACTTATCTAATAATCTTTGCAAGTTTTAGAATTTAATCTGAGATCTAGGGGTGTAAATGCCTTCTAAAGCATCTTTAAGAATCAGTTACTCAGGGGACTACAAAAGTCTGACCTAACATCGGCTATCAGCCTTACTTACTACAAAATCTATATGCAGAAGTGCTAATAATTTCACTAACAAGAACTTTCATCTAGCTGTCCTGCCAACGAGCTCCTAAACCACCAGGTGAATCTTTACCTGTTGAGATTCAGGGTTCAGAGGTACCAGCTGCAAATCTGTACTGCCAGCAGAATTTTTTAGGCTGTTGTCTGAAAGCTGGAAACAGAGTTCTGACAAATTCTGTATACAGACTTGCACATACTTCCTGAAAAACATGACACAGTTTGTTCAACAAAAGTTGAATAGTTACATTGAAAGAGTACATGTCCATAAAATTGTTTTCAAAGTGCACAGCTCAAGCAAAAACGGAATGGCAGGTATATTTGTTTCTTTCAATCTTTTCCTCAATACTTACGAGTCTGTAGAAACAAGGCTGTAAAACATTCTCTTTCATATTAAATGAAAACAAATAACTAAACAGAAATAGGCTATCTTGGTTTATATTGTGGTCTTATTTGCAAAATAGCGGAAACCACACATTTGTTTTATTGTTGTGAAAGAACACTAAAGGAAATGCACAAGCTTCCAATGGCAAGCT
The DNA here is from genome assembly GCA_030449065.1 of Oceanodroma leucorhoa. NCBI lineage: Eukaryota > Metazoa > Chordata > Aves > Procellariiformes > Oceanodroma > Oceanodroma leucorhoa. Next base: position 1,183,536 of record JASVER010000046.1, on the reverse strand, counting down.
GTGTAAGATAACAAAAGCCCAACTTAAAAAAAAAAAGGCTGTTATAAATTTTACTTATGAAACTCCAGCTCCATATTTTGTAAGGAGAAAGAAACAATAAATACTTAATGAATACATTACCGTTTGCCAGCTGACAATAAGGAATGCTTGGCATTAAAAGGTATGCAGAATGTTAATGCAATAATAGTGGAGTAAATCGACCAAGGACAATCAATGGTTACCTAAAGGAAAAAGGGAACAAAGTTCTTATTTGTAATGGTCTTTGGCATAATGATTTTGCTTTTCTTCTCATTTCTAAGCAAAACTTTTCTCAGCAAGTGCCTACATCTAATGCACCCAGAAGGAAAAAAAAAATAAATCAGTATGTCAAAAACTAATCTGACAAAATATTAGGTTTTTGTTTTCCTGTGAGCGGGATATGAAATCTCCAAGTCGCTTTTCCTGTGGAAACTGACATACCCAGTTCTGAAGACAAGAAATAAAGGAAGGGGAATAGAAGAAAGAAAAGATAAAAGGACACTAACAATACCAATAGCATCTTAAATCAATAATCTGGTAAAAGGTCAGTATCAAATAAATTGCTGTAAGGTCTATTACTGAAATGTCTTTATAATACTTTAATATATTAAATACAAGCTCAAAATATTTTTAAAAAATTTAGTTAATGTATATTTGGTTTAACTTGAAGCAGCACACTTAACTGAATAATTTCTCCTGATGTGAATGCTGCCATTCTTCCAATTGTAAAGCTTTATATATTTAACAACATATTTTTAAATGCAGAGAAAAAAAAAATTAAAATCTTTTGTCACATCACATTTTAGCAATGCTAGTCTATAGCTATTCCTTTTTATCCGACTCTTCACATATAAGGATACATGGCAGCACACTTGGTCAATTTTAACAGGGAGTAACACTGTGAAAGGTGATGGTTTCAAGATCATTTTGGTGTCAGCTGAAGAGCTTCTTTCCATACTACTTATTTTATTCACCCTTCATAATGAAAATTAAGAGGAAAAGTTACCTCCAACTAAATAATGTGACAGCTTGAAACACTACAGTGTTAAGCACCTCAACACAGCATACAGATTCTTCGCAAGTAAAAGAAATAACCTTTGCCATGAGTCAGAAGGGAGAATTTAAAGACCACCATGCCACCTTTTACAAAGACACAAGTATCCTTCATCCTATATAAACTGCGAGTGTTAGAAAATTAAAACTCAGATTACTAGCCAGTGGAACAGCTGGCAAGATAGTAAACATAGTGTATATTTCTGCTTATATTTATGTTTTCTTTACATTTATAGTATTTGCTATGATTTTTGCATGCACATCTTTTAAGGGAAAATTAGTTCAATGTAAGCAGGTTCCCCCCGCCATCACCACCACTTCTATTTTGTGAAGTGTATGCCCCTGTGATCAAATAGATTTCACAATAAAAATGTTAAATTACATCTTACTTTTTGGTCAACAGTAGCCATGCAGTTGTCCTGTTTCTGCTTCTCTTTGTTTTTTCTGTGAACTTCTTTATTTGTAGTATTTTCTTTCTCCACTGCAGATTCTGTGGCTGATGGCAAATACATGACTTCTAGTTCAAATTCAATCACATGATACGCAGGAGCTACTGGTAAACTGATGCTTGTAATCTTTTCAGAAGACTGAATCCTTAATGATGATTCCGAGATCTTTTCTATAGTTGTGTAGAATGGGGAAAAAAGTAGTTTTAAAACATGTTAATCCCTTCCCAATTTTAATTTTAATCTGTAAGTAAGTAATGAAACTAGCCTAAAAAGCTAAGTGTCCTAGAAAAATACGTGGTACCATAACCATTTCTGCACAAACAGCAACAAGAAACCATGTTATGTAACTCCACAGTAACCTCTTCAAATGGGCTCTAACCCACACACCTTAAATACCACTGCTGTTCACAACTTCTCAATAATTACGCTCTGTCCTTCTTAAACTGCAGGAAGGTAGCCACCACGTTCCGTGTAGTAGACCCTTCCAATGTTCAAGAAAGGACTAAGAGGGCAATTTGATAACAAGCTTCAAACTAGCTAAAGAGCTACTTTAGTCCATCATATGACACCTACTGAAGTTTTAACAATATTCTGCACCTCCTTAGTCTCATAATTTCACTTCAAGCAAACTTACAACTTATTGAACACACATGCATCAGTATTCTTGGTCACCATGCATCATCTCTCTTTAAAATACTACACATGGGGTGCCTCTGTATAGTCTAGTTTAATCTTGCATCAAGTCTGTTAAGACTGTTCTTCCCATTTATGTAAAAGTTGCTTATGTTTGAGCAACTGAAGAGACTATACAGTACTTATGCTCAGAAAAAGAGGAACTAGGATGTCATCTGTTTAAATGAAACACCGGTCAAAGGAAATGCTCCATTTACATAGAGCACTACGTAAAAACCTACTTACAACTACTTCACAATAAAAATGGTCTAGTCAAAACAGAACCCTCATAGTAAGAAGAGATCACCATGATTCACTTGGAAATCATGACAGATGCTTACCTCAGCAGCAGTTTCACCATGCCTACTGAATTTCATCAACGAAAGTAAAAGCTGTCCAGCTATGTTTGCTGAAAAGTTCATACTGCTACTTTGAGAGTGAAAGTTTAAGACCTTTCTTGCACTGAAGCACTCAGTTGCAAGTCCCTAGAATTGTTCTTAATAACGACTACTGAAAAAGACAATGTTGGTGTTCTTAGGTACAGGTTTACTTCAGGATTACTGAATTTTCAGCCATTTAAAGATTATTAATTTTTACTTCATTGCTTACCTCTGGTGTTGGAATAGATCACTGCCTTGCTCTCCGGATGGTACAGAATAGGCATGGCATCCGCGTTACTGAGCTGCAAAGTATCCCCATTCTTCATGGTGTAGTGACCAGTAGTCACTGTGAATTTCACCTTCTGGGGAATGCCAGCCAAAAGGCTATCTGAAGAAGAAAGCAGAAATTGTTAACAGATTCCAGTACTCATTAGTAGATGGTTACAATGCACTGCTAAAGCTTTTTAGCAATATTCCCAGACAATTTGTCACACACGTTAGGGCAACTTAAAAGTGTGTGGGTTTGGTGTTATGCAACACATTAAACCTAGTTCAGATACATCAGTGTGGAGAAGCCAGTTGTTTCAACTTGAGTGACCAAAACCACTATTTCTTGGATGGCTTAGACTAGCTGGCTCACATACTGTGTAGCTCTGGCAGCACAGAATTCAGTGAAATACAATAAAGCCAAAGAACTTACTAAGCTTTTTGTTAAGTTCTCCAGGCTGTAGACAGCTTTATATTTTTGCACCTACAATGCCAGTCATACCCACATGCTGTATGTACATAATCAAGATAACAAGAATGCCAGTATGCACACAGACTCTCAAATATCTGAATTACAACCATCAGTTTCACAGGGATAATGAATTTGATTAATGCCCAATATGCCTGTCCTTCCTTTGCCACACATTGCAACCCCTGTAACTGGAATGATAGCACAAAATGCATATTAACTCCTCAACTGCCTCAGTTAATAGCCTGAAAACAAAATCACTATTAACTTCCATTTATAAACTTTAATAAACTCTACAACAAGTAATGCTCAGCCATCCATGAAACCAATGGATGTATTCAGTATTAAATTTTAGTAAGTTTATATTATCACCTCTAGTAGAGAATCCCGGTTCTTACGCGTTTCTCGTAAATACCCAAGAGACTGCAGCATCACAGAACTAACCCATATGGAGCTCAGTCAATTACAAAGTTAAATATTCACTTCTCCCAATCAGTGTGGCAGCTCAAATCATACCTGATATTTAAGTGACACTACATGGTCAAATTCATGTTGAAAAGTGACACTACATGTTTCAGAGCCAAGCACTGGAATTAGTTGATGAAAACCAGCCATCATTGACAAAGCACACTTGATGGATAATTTGAAAAGTGAGAATTTATTTTAGACTCAAAATTAAGAGTAAAGCAAAAAAAAAAAAAATCTGAGTAATATTCAAGCCAGAAAATGCTTTATCTAGTCCTATGAGAGTAGAACAGAAATCATCAGAACAACTTCAGCATAGCAACTGTACCTACCAGTCATCGGTTCCACTTTTAGCTGGGGCTCCTGAGAATATACGTCGTACTGCACAATTGGGTAAATATGAAGAAGGACAAACTGTACTTTCCCCACTGAAGTGCACAGTTGCCTGAGCGTGTATGTCCCAGGTTCTTTGGCCTTTGAAGAAAACATTTGAATGGATTTTTCAATTTAGGAAATACTTGTAAAACAAACCCTCTACTGAAGAACAGCATATTTTCAGCTCATTTTTATCAGATACTTTGCATTTGTAAATTAAAATGACAGACTTGTTCTCTGAGTAAGTGACAAGATTTTCACAAAGGATCACCTTTTGTCCCATTAAGATAGAAGTGCTAGAGTGCTGGCTGATTCAAGAAAAAACATCATAAGTAACAAGTATCAATAATCAGAATAATTAATATAGTAGCTATGCTGTCAAACTGTTATTTTGGAGTGCTTTTTGTCTTGTTTGTTGGTTGTTTTTTTTTCCCCACCCTCCCAAGTGCCACATATGTTAAAATATAATTATATTTATTAAGTACTGAAATGATATTTAGCAAGCAGTGAAGGGCTTATTTGGCTAACATTCATAAAATCCTACAACATTTATATAAGGCACAGCTTTCAGCTCAAGCTATCTATTTCACACACTCCCCACCCCACACCCTGTGTGAATGCTTAAAAACAAGTAATACATATTTAATGTCAAACTCTTCCCTTACCCCGAATAATGGGATTCTGGATGTTTTTCGGTAACATTATAAAAAGCAAGTCTGTAACATCTGCTAGTATATTTATTCTTGATTCTATCTGCTCTTAGCTACTACTGCTAGGGAATGGGAAATTATTTCTTTTTCCATGTGCCATTTTACCCAGTGTAAAACTTACATATTGATGCTGGGTATAATTAAATCTAAAGAATAAGATTGGAAGTTATGGAGAAAATCTGTAACAACATTCAAACCTCACTTACACAGTTATTTACAAAGCAAATCCTGACTGAAATTCAGTATTATGCATTTTGATGTTAAAGTCACTAAATTTTATCCCTTGAATACTTTATAAACAGAAAAGCATGAGTAAAGTCATAATATATACATACTTTAACCCTCAACATGGGATGGGAATATCGGTCTGAATAATTTAGATAATGCTTTCTGATCGCTTTTAAAGCTTGAAAAAATACACTAGAAGATTGCTATCAGCATAAATAATGCTAATCATCAGTCTAAGATCTACAGAAAGAATCAAACTCCCTCTGCATCTTAGAAGCACAGTCATTCCTCTTTCTGCAGAAGTAGTGCAATTAAGCATAACTGTAAGAAAATTTAGAAAACAAGTTGTCAGCAGTTTCTATCCTCTGGCCAGCTATGTAATCCAGTAGAAGTGACACAGTATATGACTACAGTGATAACGGATTTTTAGTAAATATTTTGTAAATACTGCAGCTCAAATCTAGAGAAGCTTTTACCATGTTATCTATTAATACACTGTCAAAATTCTAACATATTCAGATTTTCCTTTTAAGGACAGAAAAGTCATGCTTTGAACAACTGTATAAAGATCAGTAGGATTCACATTTAGCAGTCTTCCTATGCAAAGTTCTTTCAAGAAAGAAAGGTTGGGAAAATAAAAAAGTTGTAAGTATAAGGCTGTCCATCCTCCACTAGTCACCAGAAGCACGCAGAACAAGGCAAATGTATAGCAGAGCTATATCTAACTTTTTATCCATGTTGCTTCTTCCGTGGTTCCAAATTGCTTCCCAATCCCACTAAGCCAAAATGCCTGCTCAGAACAGTTTCTAACAGCTTTCTTCTAGTAATGCTCCTTCACCTGAAATCCAGTTCTACACACATGTTAATTCATTTTATAGAAAACTACATTTGCAGCCACCAAGACCTCTAACATCTCCAAATCCCATTAACTTGTCCCAACCCCTTGAAAGAATGAGAAACCTAAAAAATTAGGTCAGTAGGTAGTTCAAATGACATTATTGCCATTTACATTGTATCATCAGGGACTTGAACTCAACTTCCATCTTGAGATACCTGCTATCTACACAGGTTCCACAACGTGTGTTTGCACATGTACCAAGCACATCTCTCTAGTGCTTTCTGCCCCAGTCCTGAAGGAATGGAAAGGCAGAGTATGTAAGCCTATAGAAAGCTTCACTCTAAACAAAGTTCTATGACAAGATAGAAATTAACAATTAAAAAAAAANGGGGGGGGGGGGGGGGGGGGAGAAAGTTAAAGTCTCAGGTGTGGAGCACCTAAAATATGCCAAAAATGCTAAAGAAACCTCCTGGCCAGCTCTGTCTAGCTATCAATTTTTAGTCATCAAAAGTAGTTATAGGGATTCTTATTTCAAAATTAGTTTAAAAAAAGGGACCAAAAAGGGACCAAAGCTAATTTAAACCAATTAGAAAACGGCAAAGCTAGCAGGCACATATGCCATATGTGACCACAAAACACTTTCTCTCTTCATAGCATCCATATCCTTTCCAATATACAGGCTGGATAATGCTCAGAAAATGAAGCAGCTATAAAACACCCCATTGTGCTGCCCCTTCTCTTGTTAATCATTCAGATGCCGCACGGAATTTCTCAGCGTTCTCTCACTCAAATTTTCCCTACTTTGATGTTCATTACTGTAGCATTGAACTCTACTAAATACTTCCCTATGAAGGATTACAGAGGTGGGGAGGGAGACAGAAAGTATTTAAAGAAACCCAAAGAACAGAACAACGTGATAATTGAGGCCAGAAGCTCCTAATCCTGGAATGCCAAAGAGATGAAGTCTCGCTTTTGAAAACACTTGACATTTCACTTCCTAGGACTACGTTGGCAGGTAAATGCCTTTCCCCATTTCATTAAAACAAGCAAACAAACCACAGATCAGCAAAGTACAAGGCCACAGAATGAGTGGCAGTTTAAAAAAAAAAAAAAAAAAAAAAACCCAAACACAACAAACCCCAAACAACAACAACAAAAAAACCACAACAAAAAAAAACCACCACCACAACCAACCAACAGGCTTGGTACTCAAGGCCTGCTGATTTCCAGTTACTATGCATCTAGTAGTAATGCAGTGTGAACAGAAGTGATAAGCACTACTATCCTTAAATATTTCAGCAATTACTGGGAGTACTTAGCTTGCTGGGGAAGAATGGGAGGAAAAAAGTATTAAGCTGATTTAGAGTGCACGTGTAAGTTGGGAATTGATGGAGTTTCATATACAACACTATATGGCAGAAGAAGGACTGTAATCCATTTTCTGAGGGTGGCATTTAGATGGTGACACTCTATTCATCTTAATCACATAAGGAATGAGAAGACAATAACATAAGGATTCTCTGCTACAGGAAAACTAAATTTGCATGAGCAAACACCTGTGAAAACAATGGGGGCAATTTTAATTCTGACATCTTCTAAATTCAAATATTTGAAGCTGAGCTTAACTTTGCCATACTTCTTGCAGGTAGGTTTACTACATCCACCAAGTGAAAAAATATGCTACCACCCTCCACAGTGAAGAACAGGCTATCAACCAAATTTAACCACACAGTCACTTACTAAGGGCTAGAAAATGCATTCCTATCAGAATTTTTAAACATTATTCTCAATGAGCTCAACAGCGAAGGCAGACTTCATGAGCAGTACATTACCTTGTATGTGAATTTATCAGTTTAATTTTTGGCAGCAATAATCAAGATGTTTAAAGTAAGTTTTGGAAGGCTGACTCAAATGACTGCAAATAGGAGAGTCACCTGTACATTTTGGCACAAACACAACAGCCTTCTTTCAAAGGAAATTAAGGTCTAGAACAATGAAAAGAAAGCCACAAGGGGAATGGCACCACGCAAGCTGTAACAGGAAGCAACACAGGTACCACTTGCCAGCACTATGCTCTTCCTCAGTGTCCTGATTTCAGATGGGATAGAATTTATTTTCTTTCTAGTAGCTGGTATCGTGCTGTGTTTTGGATTTAGGATGAGAATAATGTTGATAACACAGGGGTGTTTTCATTACTGCTGAGCAGTGCTTACACAGAGTCAAGGCCTTTTCTGCCTCTCACACCACCCACCGGCGAGTGGGCTGGGGGGGCACAAGAAGTTGGGAGGGGACACAGCCGGGACAGCTGACCCCAACTGACCAAAGGGATATCCCAGACCATGTGACCTCATGCTCAGCATATAAAGCTGGGGGAAGAAGAAGGAAGGGGGGGACGTTCAGAGCGACGGCGTTTGTCTTCCCAAGTAACCGTTACACGTGATGGAGCCCTGCTTTCCTGGGGATGGCTGAACACCTGCCTGCCGATGGGAAGCAGTGAATGAATTCCTTGTTTTGCTTTGCTTGCGTGCGCGGCTTTTGCTTTCCCTATTAAACTGTCTTTATCTCAACCCATGAGTTTTCTCACTTTTACCCTTCCGATTCTCTCCCCCATCCCACCGGGGGGGAGCGAGCGAGAGGCTGTGTGGGGCTTAGTTGCTGCCTGGGGTTAAACCACGACACGCAGCCATTGCTTTTAGTTCTTCTTTCGTGAGTGCTACATTCACTCAACTCTAAAAACATACCTGAGTATTGAATGTTATTTTATTGACCCCTGGTTCCAGTATTAAGTTGTTGCATTTCAACACATGAGCCCCATCTTCTAAAGTCAACCCTGAGGGCATATCCAGTGAACTGCTGCTCTCTTGCCTTCGTAGTAGCATGTGCACATTTTTGCAGATAATTCCCGCTGTGTTCAAAGAGTTGTCTGAGGGACTCCGTTCATACATTTCATATAGCTCCAGTGCTGGCAAGTTGTTTCTTGACAAAGGAAAGCCTGCAACTTCATCTGGAAAGCTGATAACACCATTGGAAGTTTTGTGCTTAGTGAGCCACTCAGCTGTTTTCCTGTAACTATTTTTTTCAATGCTGAAGTGAACATGGATGGCAATCTGATCCACTTGGACAGGGATGGGCATTTGGCTCAGCAAAGTCACTTCAACAGACAACTTTCCACCCACATGGACAACAGCATTTGGAGGGTCAAAATGTAGACTTTTCAACTGCGCAAAGGAGTGCATAGGCAGTGTAACCTTTTGACCTGGAAAGACAAAACCAGGGATTTTATTCTTCTCCAGTGCTGCTGGAGATCAGCAAATCTTTTCTCTTAAAAATTTAACCCCTAGAATTAAACAGATCAACAACTTTTCACAATGAATCCTTTCACAACAAATCAATACTTTCATATTTTAGTTATATCTTGCATAGAAATGAGACTTAAAGATGTTGAAGCTTGTTTTCTAACACTTACATCTGCTACAATTTTAGTACTCTGGCTATTAAAGACAACTAAACTAAGAGATAGTGTCTAAGCAGAAGTTTAACATGTCACTACTACGTAAAGCATTCTAGATTAACACAGTAGCACAAAGTGACAAACTTCCCAGAGCGCATAAATTAAGAGCAAGCAGTTTAAGAAACTAATGATTGGACTGGTGCCTTGAGCCATCAGCTTTACCATACAAGGGTTTTTCATTCTCTTTTCTAGATTCCAAAAATCAACACTGAGGCAGTACCAAAACTTAATTAAGAAGCAAGTCTAAAACAACATATTACTTGTGGTACATCCGTTCATCAAGAAAAACTTCTGCATAAAAACAGTCTTCAGATCTACAGGAAGTATTCCATATGAATCTGAATTATGATTAATATCTGAGGACAATGTATTACTGAAGTAGCAGGAAGAATAAAGAAAAGAAGGTCAAAATAATAAGCTGCAAGTGGATGGGAACAGATCTAACATCAAAACCAAAGAAGTATCATCACAGAGCTGCCATCTACATGCCAGCAATGTAGAGACAAAGATAAGTTAGGAATTTAAAAAAACCCAACACAAGATAAATTATGAGCTGTCAAAGGAAAGAAACAGGTAAGTGAAGGAAAACAAAGACTTTCCTCTATTCAGGATGAAAATGTTAATTACCCTTTCATCTTTGACTATTCTTAATTATTGCAGAAGTTTTATAAATGTTCTGGACATAACAAGAAAAGAACCATGTCAGTTCAGAAGTTGTATACAAGGTAATGAAAACAATCAGAAAAAGCCTTCCAATCTACTTTTAGGGAAAGATCAGATTAGAGCAGCTTGAGTTTTAAGTATTTAAGAACCAGACTTACCTTGCTTCTCTGCTTGCTGATTGGCAAAATCTAGTATTTCTTGGCAAAAGCTTTTGCGTTCATCTTCTGTTAAGTGATTATCACCAGCTAAAAGGCTGCTTGTTTGAAGATAACTAACAAAGTTAAGGAAACATGAGGTAGAAACCTACAACATTCAGAAATTTGACTGAAAACGAGACAGTTCAAGTACTGCTTTTCTAGTCTTTTAATACAAGACCTGCTTTTATCATCACCACACTCTTCTATTAGAAAAGAAACAATGGAAGATTTACTATCATATGAGAATATTGCAGAATTTCTACTGTTTGCAGACCTACTAAAATATGATCCATTATTAACCTGTGCAGTCTTCCCCCATCTAAAAAGATCAATGAGCATAGAAAATTCATTATTTGACAATAGATAAAGGCAGCATGCAAGTTAAAGACCCAGTGTGTTGTATAACACTGCCCAACATTTAGAACTAAATAACCTGAGTATTTGATTATACTCCATTTACTTGGCTGAGAATCTGCCAGCTGTTACAGCATCACTTACCATAACTAAGTCATAAGACATTCTTTATACTTTTGAGTGCTGGGGATACAAATGCTCATTTAAGTATTTAGCTAAGGCTGCAATATTACTGGCTCAGATTCTTTAAGAGCATTTGCACTGAAGCAGAAAAAACTAAGAATGTTTAAAAGAGGTGTAAGAATTTTTAAAGGAGGCAGACATTTACAATATCTAAGTCTAGTTCTAAAAAAAAAACCAAACAAATCAACAAAAAAGAACAAAATCCAAAATAAACTACAAATCTGAATTCAGCTCAAATGATTTTCAGCTACAGTAAGACTCCTAGTACTGTCACTTATAGATGAAAACATGAGCTGCTTAGGCAAAGAAAAAAACAAAAGAAAAAAAGCCCAACAACTTTAAAAAAAGCTAGAAGGACCATTCAAAAAAAAGCTGTCTTTCTTGCAATTTCCACAAGAACTGTCCTGCAGAAACTACTCTGTTCAGCTAACCACCCCAGTTTGGAACACCTAGAGGAATTCCATTTATAACTATGGCACCAATTAAAGCAGTACCCTTCCCCCAAAACACCAAAAAATAATGGAAATTTGCCATTTTGCAAATAATATCCTGCACGCAGCACAACAGTTCAGATTAGAACCAAGTTACTTAATTTAGCTACCAAATATAGGCAACAACATATGAGGCTAAAATGAAAAGCAGAATTCAAATTGTGCTGTTTCTAATGCAAAAAAGAATACAACAAAACATCCAAGGCCAGTCAGTAGACTTTTGCCCCGACACACACCTCTTATCTTGAAAGTAGCAACAGTACAGCAACACAGACAGATTTAATATTTAAACAAATACAGTTGTAGTGGATATAGTTAGTGTGTGAAAATAATGCAGAGAGTATCAAAGTGAAGAATTTGAAGCCTGTCAGACATTAGGATTGGGCCAAATCATTCTCTCAAAGTATTACTTAGCATTTATGTGGCATTTACAGAGAAGATTTCATTCACACATTGAAGACTGAGCTTTTACACAACTTAAAAGCAAACAACTCCCACTCCCCTTCTGAAGCAGAGATCAAAGCCAGAAATAAAAAATAAATAATAGCAAAAAAATATTAAAACACCACACACCACACCAAAGCCATGAGATTTTCATCTTCCAAGCCTCCGTTTTAACTTTTGGAAAAAGTCACCATTACAAATATCAGAGAGTCCTTGCCAGGTCAGATATAGGAAAAAGGTGATAGCAGTTATAGAAAGCCCAGAAATTAAGCTCCTTAATATACGAAGACACTATAATGCCATAGTTACCAAATGAAAAAACAGTACCACATAAAAACTTCCATAATGATGAAGTACATACAAAAACCTCTATGGTATCTGCTGAACTAATGATAAACTTCCATGTTACACCACTCTCTAGACCCTAGACATATGTAAAACAGAGAGCAACAACCATATGCAAAAGGTTTTAAGTGAACCAGATGTTAAAAAAATAAAAATGAAAAAATAACCCTACCGTCCCCAAGTGAACAGCGACAATGGAAACAAGAAATAACTCAGCTGTCTAATGTTTGGCAGTCTCTACTGTTAAATAAAAGTTAGAGATATGTTATAAAAATAGTCAGAAGTATCATTTTCTCCGGTCTTGATTTTTCTGGCTCCACCTTGTAGAGGATACTTTTCTATTTGCCCAAGGTGTTTCTGACATTCAGCTAACTGTTTTCTCGTGTGTGTGACGAGCAACGCCCAGCCCTCAGCAAGGTAAGTTTTCAGTGCTCCTTGAAGATAGACTTCTGCCTTCTGTGGACTTTTCTTCCTCCTTCAAAAATAAAGAAATGAGTACAGAGTGATATAAGAACCTTTGCAGCCACGAAAACTCTCTACACATTTTCAAAAAGTGGTGATGGAGAGAGGAACATTGCATATGAATGCAGAAACAACATGCAGTGAACCATTATGCTCTTTATTTTGCCAGTAACAGATCAACAAATTGGCCCACCTTTATGCGATTCACTTAAGCAAGCAGAACTGCAATTAGTGTAAATATACCATCTCAGTGAAAGGCTTCATATACAGATCTATCCCAAGTCAGTGCAAGTGAGGTGAATCTACCTCCCACAAATGCGACAAAAGCCATCTCAAGCTTCTGATGGTTAACTAAAAATATGCATATTCAACAATTTTAAAGCAGGAAAATGCTTCGATGAAAATATAATTTTATCACTACACAGCAGTTCCATGGTAGTCTTTAAACCTAACATTATTCCCTCAGGTGAAAATTTAAGTTAATTTAGGAGAATCTGTTGCGGCTAGATCATCAGACTGCTTTAGTGAACATAGGTGAGAAGCATGCACAAACATGTTTTCCCAAAAGGACTCCCAAATTCTTCTAAATAAGAAAAATAAAGTGAAACAGAAAACCAGTGCAGGAGATTCCTGTAGTGGAATTTAACAGCAGGGGTAAACACAAAAAATATATTTGGAAATTAGGAATAAAATCACTCTAAGTTTCACAGTGGTGGAAACAGACATTTTGCAATCATAACCTCAAATATGAAACTGATTACTCTCCAAAGAACAGGTTTTCTGACTTTTCTTAGGTATATATACACATATGTAGTTAAGATAACTATAAACTTTGAAACAAGTCAGAAACCACCTTACAAAGCAGGCTATAGTAAATGCAAAGTTATCTCTTTCCTCCCCCCGCCCCGTTGCCCTTTTCTCCCTACGAGAGGAAAGGATCAAACTAAAGAACATTGGACAGTTAAAGGTAAGAGTACTAAATCATGAGGTGAGAATTAGGGTTTGATATAAAGAGATTGCATGCGTTCTTTTTCTTTTTTTTTTTTTTTTGCTGAAATACAGCCTGAAACTTAGGGTATGTTTACATTTTAAAATTCCTTTTTAAATACAGCGTATTTTCCTCAAGGATTATATTCAAACTTTTCAAAGGTAATGCATTTAAGGCATTTTAAACATTCATTTACATATAAAATTCTGCCAAGTCCTTTCCCACAAGCTTAGCTGAGCGAATTCTTCCAATATTTGTATACATTTCAATGGTGGCATGGGACAGATCCTGTTTAAAAGAAAAGAAACTATTATAAGCTTTATATATTTTTAGTAGCTATATGGTATTTCACACAAACTCATAGCCAGTAACTAAGTTACTACAACAAAATGACCAGAATGAGTCACTTTTTAGATTCCCCCTTTCCCCCAGCACACAATATAGACCCATTTTTTATGTTTCTTATGGAGATCCTAGAAAAATCGCTTCTTTCTATTTAAGAACTCACAACAATATCTTACAATAAACTAAGTGATCACACCTTAACAGATCAGCATAACCAGAGAGGTCTTGGACACCAGCTACACATACAAATGAAAAGCTACGTTCCCCCAAAATTAAGGTACAAGCCGACATGCTTGGTGAAGATTTGACAGTCTTACAAAAGATTCTGAAGTTGTTGAATGAGATTAGCTATTGAATGAGAACAAAGCCTTTTCTGGTAATAAAAGCTCATCACTTCTTGCTTTCAACATCTCTGAAAAGCTGCATTTTACTTTCCACACTCATTAAAATTTTAAATGCAAATAAATTAGCTGTGTCTGGAAATTTGAACTAATTCTATGTGCTTCTCCACTGGATAAAATGGTATGGATAAAATATGGGTAAATATGGATAAAATACGGGTATATATACAAATTGTATATATTTATGTGACAACTACAAAGAAAACAACCTTTCATAGTGTATCTGATACCTGAATTCCTGTTGCATAAAAGTGCAGTCAGAAATACAAAGAGGAATGGCAATTCTTTCATTGGCAAACTCTGCAGATCCCACTTAGTTTCTTAAATGCAAGAAGATACTGCTGAATTCAGCAGAGATCTTTAGGTGCAAGCTGGAACTGAATATGTAAGAGCAGATAGCAATTCTGAAGATTTTAGTTTTGGTTCAGCTATCCAGCTAGTCTTATAAAGAAATTAAGTATAAAAATGAAACCTGGTATCTTCAGATGAAATCTTTTGAGACTTTTTCTTTCAATGAAACTTCATAAAAAATAAGTACCACCTAGTTTTCAGATTAAAATAAAAAATTGCTCAATTTTCCTCCAACTTTCCCCCAGAAAACTTTAATGGCAGTACGGCAAATAAGAAATTTCAGAGGAAAATTATTTAAGGGAAAAAAACCCAACAAACCAACTCCCCCAAAACCAAACACACTCTTGTGAAAGTCAGGGTCTTTTTGTTTTATTTAACAATCATCTATAAAAAAAACCCAGATGATCATTACAATGGCTCCTCAATAAGGGAGCTATCAGGAAATAAACATGCATATTAAAGCACAATGAGAATTCTAATGTCGCAATCTATGCCAGCTTCAACCCTATTATCCACAGATGTCCCACAGTTTATATAAAAAAATTCAACAGTATAACTTAAACCATGTAACACCCATTGCAAGATGCAAGTCTAAATCATTCAAAAGGAAGCTGAATTAACACATCAATATTCTTCTGGAGAAGATTCAATTAATTCTGAATTTGGGAGAGCAGAACATGATAGCCATGACATTGGCTTTTTTAATAACTAAGTGTACACACTTACAGATAATAACCTCCAACTCATAACTGTAAATATTAATGTTAATCCAAATATTTGAAACTTGGGGCCCATACAGGGTTCCAGTCGTAAAACAAATCAGCCTTGTTGTGTTCAGTGTGTAAGCGATAACCTCTGATACCAAAATACAGAAGTACAGATTTATGTTCTCAATGTTATCTTCTCAGGTTTGAAAATTTTGGGCCTATTCAATCTATAACGTAAACACGCAAAACTAATATAAATAACCAAAACTCATACTTACTAAGTAGTGTTTTTCAAAAGCTTCTACAGATGATAAGGCCTCTTTAAGTTTCTTATAAGGGCTCTGTGATGCATTGGCTTTAGAAAAAAGCAGAACAAGAGGTGTTACTTACAAATACATTCCTATTTTAATAGGACCCCCCCCAGCTTTTTCCTTCAGTAGAAAGAGCAGAGAAAAGTTTAAACTAAATTTATGTGGGAAATGTCACTAACAGAGAGCCAGATCATAAGTTTCTTCTCCAGGCTCTAAAATAAGACCAAGAAAAGCTGCTTCACAACTCTCTGCGTGTGCGTGCACATGGAGTGATGTTCAGGGTAGCAGAGTAAAGGCAAGCAGCAATATAGTAACGGTACTAACTTCTCCACACAGTATTTTGTAACATTTATTCAACCTAGAAACACACACAATTGTACTTAAATACCATATTGTGCCAAGAGTAATATTCTCACAACTCCCCACTGTTGGATTTATAAACCAGTATGACAGAAGTATACTGTAATTTAAAGACATTGTTTATATTAGTAAAATGTACTTCAAAGGCAAATGGAAGCATTAATGGCAAAAACTTATACTTGCAACGGTAAGAAGATGCATTGATAATTTAAAGTACTAGACACACATTAAAAGAACTCGTAAGAGACAGAGTTCCATCAGTGTTTATATATATGTAGGGATACTTGGAAATTATTATTACTGATGTATTTATATGCTATGCACTTAAGACAATGTCAGTTATTAGAAAGAATGCGTACATTCCTGGCAATACCTGTTTCAGGGCGTTCTGCTCCCAACCCTGCTAACAGATCAACAGTTCTGTTAAGGTCTTCTGAATTGGGTCCCTTCTCTGACACAAGTCCACACAGATAACCCAGAGATTTTAACTATAAGAGAAACCAGATGCTTGTTTTCAATAGGCTACCAAATCAATACAAAACTCTTTTTATTCTATTACATCATTCCTACAATACAAGACATTTCCACTGCTGTCATATTATACTGCTTGTAAGGTCTCTTAAGATCTATATCCAAGTTGCTTCATGGGAAGAAAGTAGAGAACCTTTCAAAAGTAACTGTTATTCTCACAGTAGAAATTAATTTTATTAAGAATTACATTGCATGTAAGTTACTGACTCAGATAACATCGGAACACATGCATATACACACACGTCCCTACATGCATAACACCTAACCAGAATAAATCCTTCTGTTTTTCCATAAAATATGGACAAAACTTGAGATGTTTGGCAGTTATCGCCAAAGATCATTTCTAATAACTGTGTCTGTATTTTTGAAAACTATATAAGCAAGAAATGCGGGCAGTCTCCAGTACACTGCTTAGACAAGCTTGCAAATTCACCCAAAGTATTGTAATCAGGTGAAAACCTTCTTGAAAAAGATTAGCATCGCTAACACTGTTAAAACAATGCCACACAACTACCATAAAACCCCTTCTAGACAGCAGCTGGTACGCTTGATACCCAGAAGTCAGCAGAGGATACTGTATTAAAGAAGTTCAGTTCTGTTGGTCATTTGGTTAATCATTTAGAGTAACTCAATCAACTACCAAGGTAAGCCCGCAAAAGTAAAAGGGTCTCAGCTTGTCATATTACTCTACAACCATATAAAATAGGGATGGCCATTAACTTTTTTTTTTTTTTTAATTCCACTTAATTTTGTCACTAGTTGCTAAATTTCTTTCATTCAGCCTGTTCCACCTTACTGCTACTCATTATCCTACAATTTTTCCCTTTACCTTTTCTGTTAGAAGAACTATGAATGGGAGGAACATTTCCAACGCAGGTACACACCTTCCATAGAAACATGTAAAGAGCATAGGAAGAATCTGATGCACCCATCACCACTTTAAACAATTTTTTGTTTCTTTTATTCTGATCTCCCCCCAGCCTTTTTTTCTTTAAACAGTAACTCTTCAAGGTGAAATTGTCTTTCTGTGCTTTTGTAACAAGACAAGGATTTCCTAGGGTCAGTTAGAGGATTCCTAAGTCTACTGAAATATGAACAAACTATGATTAAAATAAACAGGAAATATTCTACAGGCTATGCAAACAAGAGGATGAGCTTACGCTGGTCTTCAAAAACATCCCCGAAGATCACAGTATGCTATTTCAGCAGTTTCTGGAGTTTGTCATCTTTCTAAACTGTTTTGCAACAGTGGTAAGCAGTAGCAACCTTAGACACCAACTCTTTCATAGAAACAGAGTAAGCGGAACTTGAAAAGGCATTCACATAATTAGGGAAGGAGCTTAACCAAACTGAAAAGGCCACTTTACAACTTTTACTTTATGGTAAGGGGTGGTAACTGAAAAATTACAAATTATTACTTATTTGCCTCTTTCACAAGGTGCCAAGGGTAACACCTTCAGTGAAGTTAGGGGTCTATTACTACCATACTAACACTGAAGAAACAATGAACTATGTAAACAGATTATTGTAATCTCTATTTATAATGGTAAACACATCCAACTCTGGGTATCTTCTCCTGCTGTAAC
Source organism: Oceanodroma leucorhoa (assembly GCA_030449065.1). Taxonomy (NCBI): domain Eukaryota; kingdom Metazoa; phylum Chordata; class Aves; order Procellariiformes; genus Oceanodroma; species Oceanodroma leucorhoa. The sequence continues at coordinate 1,165,382 of JASVER010000046.1, read as the reverse complement.
TGAAATTCATGCTCCTTCTCTCAGTCGACATGGACTGAGTTTGTTCTGGAGTTTAATTAGCCAGCCATTATCAAACTAGTAGTGAGGGATGGGGGGACAGACAAAGAGGTGAACATACCCTAGTTATTCCCAGGCCTCATCTGACAGTGGAAAAAGTGGATATAAACCTGGCTGTCTCATCTAAATTAGACTCAAGAAAATATACAGAACCCCATACTAAATTCCACAATAAAAAGTGCAAACTCCGTTCCACAGAAACAAATGGTCTACTTCAAAATTGTAATGCAACTGCAACACATCATTTTTGCTCACCTTCTCAGTGGCATAGCTCCATAAGCCAACTGTGTGGGAAACATTTGCATCTATTTGAGCCCTATCACAGCAGCCTTCTATTCTTTGTAAGACTTCCAAACAACTCAAAAATACCCAACAATCCAAAGCACCCGGAGGAACAGAGACCTGAAGATGAACAGATAAAATTAACTGGGAAATAAACATTAGTCAGATGAGAAAATACTTCAGCAAAATACTTTTCTTGATACAACATAGCAGAGGCTCTTGTAAGAGCTTACTCTAAGAATACACAAAAAACAGGCCAACTCTCACTACCTCCTGAATAATTTATATATATTAGTTCATGAAACAAGGACAGCTAAGCAACTAAACAGGGATTATATTAACTAGATTTGATAAATTCACCAAGATGAAAGAGAAGGAAAAGAGGACTAACAGGTACTAATACTTGGAAAAATTCCAAAAATTTGGAAACTAAGCCTAAGGAAAGCAGAGTTAGGAAAAATTTCTGTAAATATACTGCTACTTTCCTAAGGAGACATCAGATCTAACTAAGACTTAAAAGTATGCTAAGAAGTAGATTAAAAAACCTGAAAAAAAGAAATTAGTCTAAGTTTCCTTCACAACAGTAAGTTTGTTAATCAAAGGATAAGACATCTGTCATGGACAACTAATTAAAGAATGGAGATAAAAACAAACAAATAAACAAAAAATACACAGAAAGAAAAAAATGAAACAAAACAAAACCAAAACCAAAAAACCACAAAAACCCACCAACACCAACAAAAAAAAAACCAAACCAAAACAGAAAAGACCAAGAAGGGATTATCAGTCAGGACAGGATAGAGAAACCAGAGAGTTTGATACTAGAATATTTCAAGAATCAAGATAAAGATGAGCATAGCTAAAGATCTGGAATATAATCACAATAATGGTGTCTCAAAATCCTGTTCATAAACAATGCAAAAGTATTCCTTTTAGAAAGACTATGAAAGTCTTGAAACCCATAATAAACTAGGTAATTGACTAATTTGATAGGAAAGGTCAACACACAAGCACAATGCATTTGAAAAAAAAAAATTATCTGAATTCTGAAAGAATTTTCAGGAAGAGAAAGATCATAAGAACAGAGTAGTTTAGATTTCCGCATTGTGTTCATTAAGAAGTTTGCCTGTATTAAGAAAAAGGATCACAGTAGGGATAACCACATGGTATACACAAGTAAGTGTCACTGTCTCACAGCCTGAACACCTGCACTCAGTTTGGATTATCACATCAAGACAGAAACAGCAGAAATAAGAGACAGTGCAGAGAAGAGCCCCAAACATTGGAGGCACAGGACAGACTTGGGGTGGAGCAAAAGGTACCTTCAGAGATTTAGAAGGCTCCATGTATTTATTTTGGAGAGAAAACAACAACCACAAAACACACACACAAAACATACTATCTATAGGAATTACATGTTAGTTTTAGAATACATAAAGGTGTCAGCAATGCATCTGAAGTAGATTTTCTGTTTTTAAATGCAGATGAACAGATGGAACTTATGGAACTTATGGAACTTACTACCACAATGTCAAACAGGCAAAAGTTAGCGGCTACTGTTATAATAGCACAGATAAAACTAACAGAGAACCAGACACCCACAGGATTAAGGACATGGTTGAGTCACAAGGTGAAATCCAGAAATATTCTCATGCACACTATGCTCTTCTTAAAGATGTATTTCAATTCATAGACACCTGCGGTCATGCACGGAGGATGATCAGTGTACAACATCCCTGATAAAGCCTCTTTAGAGGAATAAAAAACACCAGCAGAAACCAAAGTATGGAGGCAGGAGGGGTAAAGCATGGAGGCATGCCATGTGACAAAAAGCTTTGAGCGCTGTCACTTGTTTCTATCTTTCTTCTGTCATTAGATGAGATAGACAGAGATACATGCATAACACAGAAGAGCATTACGGGGCACCAAAAAGAATCACAAAGTAAGAAACACAAAAGGCAATCAAAGCAGCATCCAACCTGCATGGCAGCAAGAAGCCCTACTGCAGATACTGCTTCTAGTTCGAAACTGCTTTTTGTTACAGACTACTACCCTACGTATCCGTATATTAACCACTCTGCCTTATTTTCTTCAATACAACACTGTTATAGATTTAAATGATGGGAACCATAGTTCAAGAGACTGGTAATAAATCCAGAAAAGAAGCAGACAAATTAACTACCAGCTTAAGAAGTTAACTTCCCAGGTGAAGACTAGAATGCTTTAACTAAATACAGGTTTGGTTTTCAGATGCAATGTCTCCAAATTTCTTTCCAAAGACATCCTCATGATAAAACATTCAACTGTTAGCACTGTTACAACCCGTTATTATGGCATCATTTTGATAACTCACAGCCAGTGCTTACTGTATTCTGGTCACCAACATCTAAACTTCAAAAATCTTTTTAGATCATCACTGGATAAAATCATTCACGTAATGGAATATATTACACTGACTCACTTCTAATAGCTTGAGTTCTTGCACACAGTTGTGAAGAAGCTCCAATGCTCGCTGGGAAACCTCCCATGGTCTCTGCAGGAAGATTAATAACGTGCACTGTCGAGAAAATAGGTAACTACGCAAGTCCAGTAGAGTAGCTTCTTGATTCTGAATTAGCTCTCTCTTCTCCATGTCTATTGGTTTTCGGAGAATTAAACCATTCCAGCTCCTCACTGGCTGGCAAAAAAACATCAGCCAGTTTGCACCATCTAAGTAAATAAAGTTAATATCCAAGAATCAACCACTGCTTTCTATCAAATCCTCTTCTTCCTCCCTCCAGAGGTTGAGAGCTGGCTTATTCTTTCTAAAGTTTATCATATGGATAAATGACTTAATGTCTTAACTTCAAAAACGAAACAAAAAACCAGCAGAACTTCCACAGCTAAATAGATAACTGAACTTCCAAACATTCAAACCCCACAGGCATTTTGTCTTAATTGCATATTTGTTATTAGTATAGTGGCAATCAGTTTGTAATGTATTTCTTAGCAGTTAAGCCTACCTCAAGTTCAAAACAAACAATCTTTATCTACTTAAGTATTTCTTACTCAGCCATCATGGATAGTGCCCCCACTTTCAGGTGTAGCATCAGGTTCAGTCAGGACAAATATATTTCACCACAACTATTCCTGCACTACAGTTTTACCAGATTCATAACATACCTGATTAAAGCTGCTATATAACAACATATGCTTTAGTTCATTAACACAGTTTAAGGTTATTTGATACTTCTTGGACAGTAATTTTTCTTAAAAAGGAAGTTTAATCTTCTGTAGTGCAGATTAAGCACACATTTCTATTCAGCTTTGTAGTGATTACTTAACATCTCATGTAATTTGAGGCAAACCTGAATGCATTTCTCCAGCAAGTTCTTTATTGAATAACTCAGCAGTGAGCTGTGAAAACAGCAACTGTATCTCAGCCAGATCGATACTTAGGTAATTACAGAGTTTCAGGGCTTCGTTTGCAACGATCATTGCGAAAGAGGAAAACGCAGGTTTTCATTAAAAATTGCTTCTAAGCCTCAGAGATGAAAAACAAAACTTTAATAGACTGTAACTGATGCACACTTGAGTTTGCATACAGCATAAAACAAGAGCACAAACTCCCTAGTGCACCTTCACTGCAAGGTACCATCTTTTTCTCCCATGTACACATATGGTACCCAAAGCACCAGGTTATTTCCTGGAAGCACAGTGAAGAAATTAACATACTTAACATTTATTTAACATTAAGACACTTACCACCAGCCCCAAAGTTAACAACATATTGAGAAAACAAGGCATCCAGTTCATCATACTGCACTAGTGCATCCTCAAATTGCTGCAGCATCTCAAAGACGAAGGCCAGTTCTTCCTTTTGACACACAAGCAATACAAAGAGCATGTTACTGATATTAGTCATGTCTGGTATTACAGCCTGTCCCCATCCATACATAGAGCTCCGGGAACTACTTTTTCCAACATTCTTCCTCTTCCAGTATTCACACATATAAGAAAACCTGCCATTGTAGCAGATGCACCATTTCTTCCTAACATAGGGGGGTTCACAAAAGAAGATCAAGTTATACAGCTATGCCAGTAAATTCTGTTGTGTATCCAGATCCTGATTCACTACAAGACATTGTTCACACATCTATCAAAAGTTCAAGTTTAAAAAAAAAAAAAAAAAAATTTTGCTGAAGACTCATCTCCCATAATTTTTTCCTCTCTGTTTACACTGTGAAGGCATCAACTGCAGTATCAATAAAGGCTCAATTGTACACAGAGAAGACAGCCAAAGTGGTAAATAGAAAAAGTCTGAGAATTAGATATATCATATGCAAGAGTTAGTGCATGAAGTCAAAGGAGACATGAAGATGAGGTGGAATTGGTGTGGAAAAGGGCACTGTACAGGGACCAGAAAATTCCAAAGCAATCAAGACCTTTAATGCTATTGAACGAGAGTTTCTTGCTTTTCTCTATACCAGTTAAAACAAAGACATATTTAGAAATATAAAAAAATTGAATTCAAGGCATTCTTTATATGGATTACTTCAAAATAGACACTTTTCTAAAAATCATCTCCATATTTACTGATAATAATCTAAACAAAAAAAGCATAGCAACACTCATATTAAATACCAATTACAAGTTTGAGTGTCTTTGCACAGGCACAGTAATGGGACATTTACCCAAAATTCAAGAGCAACGACTAAAACACTTTCTAGATGCAAATTTTTTTCTTCAGCTGAGGTTCATAAAACTTTGACAAGCCTGAGAAGATTCTGCTTCTGTAATAGCACTGTATTACAATGTAACACAAACCTGCTGCAAACAAGATCTAAAAAATGCTGGGTTTATACCAGTCTTCATATTTCCTGCCCCAACCCTCAAAGAATGAGCAGAACATTAGAAGTACCAGAAAGCCAACTACAACAAAAAAAGCGCCATTATTAAAACTAGGACTCAAGTACTTTCTTCAACAAAAAGAGACTTTTACCTGGACCATGAAATACTCGCAGAAGCTCCACCCTGGCTCAGTCCTTTTCTCTCTCAGAGTTCTCATGTCATCTTCAAACTTGCCTAAGTTTTTGGTAAAAGACATGAGAAGCAATGTCCTGAGTTTGGTCAGGAAGGCATTCCAAGATTCCTGAGAACGGGAAGAGTCTTTCAAAGGGTCAGAAAGTACCACACATCTGTAAAGACATTGATAAAAATTATTTTTGAGGAGGTAAACATAGAATTCATATATAAATGCACAGTTCAATACTGTGCACACCTGACAGATTCAGAGTGAACAAAATTTAGTTTTTCATTCAGCACTAATCAGGGGGAAAAAAAACAAGGTTGAGGGTTATGTTTGTTTGTTTGGGGGCGGGTACGTTAGGGTTTCGTGGGTTTTTTGTTTGTTTGGGTTTTGGTGGCTTTTTTAAAACTTTTCCATGTATGTTTAAGTCTGTGACATAGTTTATGAGAAGAGTTGTGTTTTCCACAAAATGAGTACTATAAAGCTTTACTTTTTTTTAAGCAAATAATGGACACGTTATTCCAATTACTTAAACATAAGTAATGCTGTAGCTATCTGAGAAAAAAAGTCTGCTTAGCAACACAAATCAGCAGAATGGTCATTATAGTTACTCTTGGCAAGGATTATGCAAAATACAAACCAAGATCCATTAGATCACATATAGTCAGCCTTTCTTAAGTTACTTAAAATAATCCTACATAATATATTCTTATAGTATCTCAATTTGTTTTTACACATCCTCTGTGCTAAAACTTCCACTGCTTTTCTCAGAAAATAAATAAATAAACAAACAAACAGATCCCATTAATTCACAAATAAATCAACCTCTTTTAAAGCAGTTTCTTTCCTCAGTTTTTCTATCACGATTTAGTAACATTCAAAAAACTACCCGCTATCTCTAAAGGCAGGAAAATCTCTCATCCACTTAAAACACCATTTCCGGTTAGAAAAGTCATCTTATCCTATGGCAAAATGATTAAACCAAGCCAATCAATCAGTTAGAAACCAAAAGCAAACTGAATCAGAGTTGTTCAAACTATTTGCCCAAATAATCCTGTAATATACGAAACACTGTCTAGGTACAAAGAAAGTGCTGCCAATGTACAGCGTGTTATAACATGCTGACCTGCCAGTCACTGTCAGCTCACACCAAGGTACAATGAGTGCTTCCATCTACTCTTTTAAACTTCAGATGTTTATCCTGTCACTCATTCTTAGGGGGAAAATCTCCTGCTTAAAGTTAACTCTTAAGGTTAAAAGAAAAAAATGTAATATATAACAGATTCAGTGCAATGTTTCAGAATAAGGAAGACGGTATCTATTAAAGTTGGTTTCAAATTAAGATTTGTGTATTTTGTTGACTTTAATGAAAGCAGAAACAGTTTCATATATTCATTATTATTTTCCATAGAATAAAAACATCTGAAGAAACTGGCTTTAAGTCAATTATCTCATAGCGGAAAGATGATTAAGTGAAAGGCAGAAAGTACAAGGGTAAAAAATAAGCCCTACTGGCTTCATATTCCCCTCTCACCTCACTCCCACTACCTATAATTCTGGTAACATTTTTGCAAGCACCTACGCAAACAAAAAACCCTGAAGTTCTAAAAACTGATTATTACCACACTGTTCCCCTTAAACCTCTCTCAGCCAGGAGGAGATACTTGAAAGCTTTTTGAAACACATTTCAAAGCCACCACGAATCCAGGAAGAACTGAAAATAAACTTCTCCCTTTATTGCTTGTGTTAGTCTTCTTCAAAGCATAGGTCTTATGGTACCATCAGTTTGAATGCTGGACATCAAGGAAAGTCCTTAAATGAGCAAGGAACTTGTTACATAGGGAGTTGAGTTTTTAAATCAGCACACTAGTCAAAAGGTTAAAATGTTTGCAAGTAAAGGAATGCTTACCTGTCACTTTGTTTGTTACAGAAGTCATTTCTTATTTTATCTACTATAGAGGTTCGGGGAAGGATATTTGTTTTGTTCTTTTTCTTGGCATCACTCTCAACTACCACAATTAGCCAGTCCACTGAGTTGTGGGCTTTGAGAACATTCTGCCACTTGGTGATGTCATCCTTGACGGTAGTTTTGTACACTTCTGTGTCCTGGGATGAGAAGTGGTGAATCATCACATCAAACAGACATTCTGAACAATTTCAAAAGGCAAATTTTGTTCCAACAGAAGACAAACAGAAAGACATATCAAATAGAATTAGTGACAGTAAGTTCACTTACTGAAAGAAATCAAATGAGGTAAAGTATAGTAAGGTTTTAGTCTTTGAATTTAATTTATTTCTAGTATTTTGGTTAACAGTAAATATATCTTAGTATTTGGTATATTATCATTCCTTGGATTACTGAAATTAAGATTTTTAAACATAATTTAAACTCTTATTTTACACATTCTTGAACTTTACAACAAAAACATGTTTGAAATTACAAATCTGAACTGTTTTAGTCTCACATAGTAACAGAAGTGTGATATTTGTGCCTTCTAACACTGCTCAAATCTTAATCTGTTTAAAAGTTTTTTCATAAAAATAAAAAAAAACCCCACAGAAGCGTAGCATCGTTTGGCACTTTTTTGGCTTCTGGGTTGGTTTTAAACAGATCAATTCAGACAACTCTTAAGGCTGTTCTTGATACTTTTTGATTGGTCACAGATCAGATGTCACCTTTGTCCTTTAAACTGGATAATTAATTCATAACAGAGGCCAACCAAAAAGCAGTGAACTGTAGATTAACAGGATTAAGACATTCCAGATCTTGCTCAGTTTAGATTGCTGACATGTACTGATACCTGACACATATGTTAGATGAACTAAAGAAAAAATACATATCTTAAGATTTAACCTTGTAAATAGATCATAACTGAAATACTCTGGCCACATCTCTGTATTATGAAGCAAGTGTGCTGTGCTACTGCAGTAACACTGTCAGATCCTGGGTTTTTTCGTGACGAAGTACTGAAAATAGGTTATTCAAAAGCCTGCCCCCTTAGTGTCAAGCAACATTACAAAGAAATACTGCTTATGGTAAAAAGTACTCAAGCTGACTAAGTTTTGTTTCCAATAATATTGGGTACACATGCTTATGCAACACAGACTTAATTGTTCAAATAAGCATGAAAAGCAAATGAAAAATACCAGAGAGCACAAGTAGAAAGTCAAAACAATTTCGTTTTTAAATCTGAGTACTCAGCTTTTCATGATGTTTTCCTAATACTTACACAACATTCTGTCCAATAAATATGAAGAAAGGGAAAAGTCAAAAGGGCCTTATTCCCCTCTTTGGGTAGTAGCTCCTCTTTAAACTGAACAAAGTTAGATTCTAGATGAATCATCTTCGGAGCACGGCCATAAGACCTACAAAGTGTAAAAACTGAAATTAGTGGACAAGACATACATAGCAGAATACAAAAATGAACATGTATTTTGGGGAAGAGGAATAAACTGAAATACTCTGATATTGGAAACTCACAAACTACGCTTACTGCAGTTTGGGTAAAGTTAACTAAAATTTGGTATCACCTGAAATGAGAGAGATGCTCCTTTTCACAAGAACAGGAGCTAGAAGCTTTTCAGTTTTCATTAAAAGATTTTCTGTATCTCTAGGACCGCTAAAAGTAAAAAATTCCAAATAAGAAAATTCCCAAAATATTTTATTCCAATCAGAAAAGAGTGTGCCATACCAAACTTTTTGCAGGGAAGTACATCTAATTCCACATAAGTTCCACCTATATTCTCACTAAGAAGAAAGCATGTCAYTTTCAGAACACGGCTGCCCAAGCACATCAAAACACACACCAAGACAAACCCACAAACCACAAAACCAAAAAGAGAAACACAGCATTACTATCATTTTTCTTTAGGTGAAGTTCAATAGAGCTGAGTGGAAATGATCATCCTGAACAATATTTACCTTGATTTTCTAAGTTCTCCTTTCCTCAAGTCAGTTGCTATATTCAACTCAATGTATGGCAAGAGCTTCTCAGAGCACAACAAATACACACTCTTCCCATGTCTAAAAACACACACTGAAATAGTATCACCGAATAAAATGTAAGTTTACCTTCTCCATTCCATGGGTTCTCTAGGAAGCTGCTGAGAAAGTGTAGGATATAAGGAAGTAAATAAATTCTGATCTCCAGCACCTAAAAGTGAAAGGCATTAATCTATTATCATGTGCAAATTATAGAAAAGATTAATAAGCTAATGATTTGTTGTTTCAATAAAAAGATGTAATTTTGTCTGCTATGTGGAAACTGGAGTCTAGCACTGAACTAGACTTTTTGAAATCACAGGCTCTCACAACCTAATAAAACACTTTAACAAGGCACATAATACATACACTGTTACAACTTACTACTATGATTTTCCACGTAGCTACATAATCCATATACCAAAGAGAGCACCATCCATATAGCTGGTCCAACTCTAAAAACTAAACAAGCAATTCCTTAGCCGTAGGCATTGGCTAAACAAAGTATATTTAAAAAACCTCAAGAATTTAGCCTTCACAAACCAGAAGACTGGTTAGACAGCAGTTCACATCCCTTCTGTAGCTGGGCCTACCATGAGTAAATTAGCATTAGCACATGTTCTGTGCTTTACTGGGTTTGATTCCTCTCTCCCATTATTCTGGAGCTGCTGTTAACACGAAGCAGCTCCCTGCCCTCCACACTGTTCTTGCTGCCTTAAGAAACATTAGGTCTGTTAACATGGTGCAGGTCCACTGGAGCTGGCCCTACACTGACACACAGATCTGTGGTTAGGCTTTAATCACTTGGGCTTTGAACAACTGCATTAAATGCAACGCCACTGGAGTAGCTACTTATATACAAGATGGAACAAAACGTATTATCAGTAGCCTGTGAATATCAATTCTTAAATTCCGTTCTTTTCTTTTGGGTAGAGGGAGGACATGACAAGGAAAAGACAAGCTTAAAGTAAGTTCTTCCAGCTTCTGATGGTTAACAGCAGCTTTGAGCAAAGAGATGGTAAACTCTGGAACAAGGTACTCTGTGAGACACGTTTGAATCCAAACTGACCAGTCGACCATACCAGCCAATGCATAATGCCCAAATAGTCTTTCATCATACTTAAACAGAAGAAACGGCATTTGACATCTTTCAGACAGACACATCCAAATGAGAAGGGAGTAAGGTCAAAAATATATTTGCCACTGCATTTGATCATAGTGCTAAAATCTGTTAGGTCATGTGCACTCTCTAAATCTGGGAGAAAGAGCTGGCCCATACTAGTTGAATGCTTTCCCTTATTAAATCTCTTATCTGCATGTTGCCCTGAGTTATCATAGCTATTGCTCCCTTCCCTGTACTTCCTCCTTACTACCTCATCTTTGGCTGGCTGCACTCTCCTCTACCAGAGACTGCAATTTAATTCTAAAAAATCCTTTATTTCCTCCTACAGAGACTCTACTCTTGCCCTCCTCCCCGCTCCCACCCTTCCCCAGGATCTCTTGAGCTACAGAGCTACATTTTCCAATTAAGGTTTTAACAGGCATATAGGCAATTCTGCTATTTCCTGGTAGTTTTCCACCTGTTTCCGTTTTATAATTATCTGCCATTGTATAGCCCAACCTGAACAGACAGACCTTCTTACCTTCCTGTGGAACAGGGAGCTAAGGCTGGAGAAGAACCTGACATCCTTTCTTCTCCCTCCCACCATACAATCTCATCTCCTGACACACAGCCAGGCATTACCTCCACAGTAGCTTAGCACACTTTAGTTTATCTTGGGAACCCTTTTCTAGTCCACTGACCTTTTCCCAATTTTCTCATATATACTATTTTGACTACCAGCCGCTAGCATAATTCTATCACTGCACAATAAAAATAATTAAAAAAAAAAATAAATTTTAAAAGTCTGATTAAATGCCAGATCAAGCAAAACCAGCTCTTCTGTCTGACCACAATATCTATTATTCAGTGATACAATTTCCTAGAACAGTTAAAAAACAAAACACACAGAAATAAAAACCACTATTATTAGTGCTTTAGCCTTAAGTCTCCAGAAGGCTACTAAACACTTTATTATTGACTCTTCACCTTCATCCTGTTCTGTCTGAATTAAGTGTACCATACCAAACCTTATCCAAGACCATAAACAAATGTCTAAAATGAATAGCAAAGCAAGTGTTAGTCATATTGCTAACGCTGCCTTACACCAAGTTACAACATCTCTATGAGCCAGGCCATGGAGAACAGTCTATTGATTTGTAACTCATTACTGCCCATAGAAAGAGAAATACGTCTTAGCGATTTAGCAACAGCATGATGACCACATCAAAATGATAGCCCATGAAGCTTGGAGCCTGACCAAAAGAAAGAACTATATATTTTACCTCTGAAGCATAACCAAAGTGGTCTTTCTATACTGTACTGAAAAATCCAATGTATGCCACAAAAAAGTTTCAGAATTCAACTTCCTGAGTAAAAAGGACTACTCCAGAATACAGAGGAACTATTAAACGATAATGTTTAAGCACCCTGCTATTCCAGACAACCACATCACATTAGCAGCTTAAGAAAGGTATATTCATTTTAAAATCAGTCAATTTTTCCTCCTGCATTGGTTTTGAGGGCATATAAAATACACGTAAGAATGTGTTTTATGATCAAGGCAAGACTGTCCTCTAGGATTAGAGGAAAAGGGAGAATAGACCTTGAATGCAGAATACATCGTCTGTCTTTTGAACACAGACCAAACACTGCTACCAGATATTGCAAACACCCAAAGGGCTATAACATTTCAGGTTCTGCTCACCTAGACCCTGCATCTACTGTAACCAACGCGTTTGAGTCAAGGACTCTAAAAATGAAGTTATCGGCAGGCAACACTAGCACAGCACTGACACAGGACAAACATCAAGACTAGTTAGCAGTAAGGACTTGTAAGGACCATAAGATTGGCAATATGCACATTAAATTGTTAACTGCTTGCTACTGGACTGCGGGGAGGGAGGGGACCACCTCACAGCAAGTAGACAAGTAAGAGCACAACCTTCCCAACTAACAGAACAAAAAATCCTGAAAGATCACTCTAGTTTTGGAGGGGTGGTATGCAAGATTCCTATGACTCAAGAGACCCTGAGCATGGCAGAAGTCTCATTTTGTTCTCTATACATGCCTCTGAAGCATTAGTAGTTGCTGCAGCCATGATCTACTTTCAAAATATAAAAAAAACAAACAAACAAACCCAAACCACACCACTACAGGAATTTTTGCTTGTATCTGACTGAATTCTATGAATTCTGAATGAAACATTCCAAAAACACAAGCAACCCTGGAATTCAAACTTACAGCAAACCCCAAAAGTCTGCACAAAAGTCTGAGAATTGCTTCAAAGATTTTGTTGTAGGTGTTTTTTTGGTTGGTTTTTTTTGGGGGGGGAGGGGGGCATTGTGTGTTTGTTTTAGTTGGGGTTTTTTTGTTGGTTGGTTGTTTTGGGGGTTTTGTTTTGTGTGTTAAAAAAAAAAAGAAAAAAAACAAACAAAAAACCCCACAAAACAGACTAATGTGGACGGATGCCTAGCACAACTGTATCACAGCAAATTAATTTCAGTGGATGGATCTCAACACTAAGCCCTCACTCAAAGGATCCTCACTAATGGAGGAAAGAAGCTCCTAGACAAAGTGTAAAGGATGATCAGATACAGATGAAAAGGAGAAGGAAGGATGTGCATAAATGGGAAAGAAAAGTAATTTTGGAATCCTATCATTACTAAAACCATGCAGCCTTCTAGAGAAGGGCTTTTTTTCTTTTGGAATCAACAGAATTAAATAAGACCTAAATATCCCAACAGAGATGATAACTAGGGAGTAACATTAAAGAGTCATCCTTTATCACTTAAAACACAGTAAGTGCACATCTTGTATTTTATTACATTAAGTTTGTCTAATACAAATATTTTATAAATCATATCAATCTAATTAGATTTAACAGATGTATAATATTTCAAATTTATACATATTTATGTACAACTTTAAAATGTATTCTAAAACTTCTCTAATTATATTATAAAACTAATAAGTCTTCTTGATTGTTTTATTTGAATACTTTTTTCCTATTCTTAAAAAAAAAAAAGGTAATCCATAGCCTCTGGAGCATCCATCTCAGCTTTTATACCATATGTGTCTGAACTAACCTACTCCCTATCTGGATGTCACCACACACACCAAATTCAGAAAAAACGCAGTAATTCTTTAAGTGATGCCACTCCATTATAGGGTGGTTCTGTATGTGACGTGGTAAAACTGATTTTGACTAATAAAATAATAGAAAGCAGTAATGCTCAAACGATATACAACAAACAGAAACACTTCTGGAGAAAGGGAAGAAAAGAGAAAACACATGTTTCCTTTCCTTCCATATTACAAAGTTTAGAAGGCATGCCCTTTGCCACTTATTTAAACACTTCACAAACAAATTAAGACAAACAGGTATCTGTCCAAAAATCAAATGCAAATAAAGCAGCAGAACCTTAAAAGGGTTTTACGATCAAACACCAAATCAGACAGCATAAGTTGAAAACATTTCTATGACCTTCAAAGGCTTGATGTCCACAGAATTGACACACAAAATGTTGAGACGGCCAGGTCAAGCAAAAGAGGAACAAAACTTATTCAAATTAATCTTGTCTGTGAACCTGGCTGCAAAAACTTGTTACATAAACCAAGTAAAAAATGTCTGTATCGTTTGTTCAAGGACAGGCTGTAGCTCTTTATAGCAGCTCATACCCATAAATCTAATCCTGGGTAAAAAATCTGAAAATTACGTTAGCCAAGAACTGAAATGGACACCTAATGCCAAAACACCCTTTGTTTTGGTTACAGCATAATGCAAAGGTGACTGAGTATCCTAGTCAATAGAGCTCCAGAAGAAAACATGAATGTTCAAACTACTCATTTTTAAAATTTTATGCTATTTGTCCCATATTTTTCTTTTCTCTATTCTTTCCCTCTTGTCTTTCTCCCTGGCATTTTGGTAGATCAAGTCAACGCAGCCATCTTCCCATCCCTCTACCCCTGTCTAGGACACTTCTGCTGCTGCAAATCTGTACAGGAATGATATGAGAACCAGAATGACCACCTTACCAGGACTCCCAAAAGGAACATGCACTCTTTGTGGCAGCTGTCCGATACAAAGAACCATAATATACTGACATTTTTTAGTTTGATGTCTGCCTAAAATGCCCAAGAACCTACTTTTTTCCTAACACTTTCCATATTTCTTAGACACTTATAGGCTTTGTCACTGCAGTATCTGAATATCCCACAATTATTTTTTTTTCTCTAGAGGAAATTATCCCAACTCACTGACTACACAGGCAGTGTAAAATGAAAACTCCTGAGGCCAGATGACTAAAGCAGACAAATATTTTTCTTTGATACCAATGACAAACCCAGTCAACTGAGATAAAAGGCTTCAAATACCTTTAAAAGAGCTCAGTGCCAAGACTACATTTTGGTGTGGTTTTGTTTAGTTTTTATGCTCAAATATCAGTCACAGCTAACCTTTCTGATCCCACTTATTTTTCCACCGGTAAAAAGTTCTGCTGTGATTCTTTTTTCACAATTCACTAGCCTATTATAAGTGGATCCACCTGAAGTTTTGGAAGGCTGGTGGGTTTTTTGTATTTGTTTCTTTTAAAGGTCCTCCTCCCCGCCAACCCAGATTCATGTTCAAAAGAGCTCTAAAAACCGAAACGCAAGACAGCTTAATTGCTATCTAAAAATCTTAGCTGATTCACTAGTAACCTGCAGAAGAAAATCGTTTTAGTGAAACTTTACCTTTTTACTCACTGCTGCACTCGTAAATCTGTAAAATAAGGGTTAACACTAACAAGAATATGCCTGCTGCTTCTCATGACATATGTAATCAGATATTTAAGTACAGAATAATATTTGATCAACTACACAATAGTGATGACTTACAGTGCAGACAGGAGTCCTGTTTGAGAACACGGAAAATACATTTATAGGATATAGCTGTTTAAAGAGTCTCACTAGCAGCAAATCATTCTAATCACTTCGGCTACATACCACTTCTTGTTGGCACATTTTTTATTACATCTACCTACTAGTAACAGAAGAACTTTTGAATCAAGCTTTTCCAGTCCCAGAACAATATTCTTAACTGCAAGCATTTATTTCCACTCCAAAAGATGTAAAATTCTTCCCACCCCCCTTGACTTTCATTAACCTTTTCTGTTTACGCTGCTCTTGTAGATATTTGCAATCGTTTTCCATTCTCAGGCCTACAATGATTTTGCTGATGGTTTTGCTCTTGCTGTATCACAGCACATTCTGAACATGGACCAGATGAAAGCGATGCATCCCATTGTCTCCAAAGATTATATATAAAGTTCATTGTACAAAGACAGAGTATTGACAGTGAGAACAAATATACACACACACAATATATAAACAGATACTACAAGCTGATAAGGAATATTCAACAACTGCATGAAGATAATTACAGAAGAACAGCTTGGTAGGAAAGCTCTGAAAAACCTATTAATTACTTCATTTAGCAGGATCATCTTCAGTCTTCAACTTCCTCTTCATATGGATAGACAGAGCTAATAATTTAAGTGCAAACCAGCTACAAAAGGACAAGTTCTTTCATCAGAACTCTTGGTTGATATATATGTGCAAGAACACTATATTAAAGTTCCAAAGACTTTCTCAAATTAAAATTTCAAATAGGACTCATGAGAAGGAAGCAATATTGTTTAGGTTTCCGAGGAAGTAACCTGTACTGTTTTAAAGATTATGTCTGCATTGTTTTAAAGATTAGTCAAGTCAACATTGCAAAGAAACTACCCAAATTCAAGATGTCCGATGCAAACGTTCAACTTGCCTCTTCAAGTAAAAAAAAAATTAATGATGCTAAAAATAGTATTTCTACAGCAGTGAGAAAGCCAGAAGCCGACTCAAAATGCTTTGTAAACATGCAAGGTCTGGTAGCAATGAAGACAAATTGCTACGAACTTTAATTGAGAGTTTGCAAGGTAATGTGCCAGAGCGAGCACAGCCACAACTGAACAGTGAAACTCCCCAGTGGGTTTATAATCTATTAAGACCGACAGTATAAAAACGTGATTCAAACTAATTTGGAAAGGAGTCATCATGGCACTCAGTCCCAACTGACAAGAATGATTTAATACTACATGGGATGCTGCCATCTTGAGAAAAATGGAAAAAAACATAAAGGAACAGCATCTTTCCGTGAATATACTACTTTTTGCACACTTACAAAATATGGTTGACTGTTTGCCTAGAGAAAATGTCTTTAAAAGTTTTTGGTTAGACAGTTTGCCTAGCTGAATTCTATTAATCTAAACTCTCTATTAAAACAATGGGGTTTTGCCAGTAATACAAATACCATAAATACAAGGCCATGCATCTACAGGCAAATCCTGAGGACAAAACAATTAAGTTACAGTACTAACATGGAAAGAGTAGTGACAAAAACTGCATTTGCAATTGGCATCAAATGCACAAGCCATGTCGAAATTGCCATTTTTATTCCATAGGCTGAGGCCTGTACATACATAGAGTGCTGAGTTCAGGATTGTACCGATATAGCAAATAACTACTGTTACAATACAGACTAGCTCACAGATTTGAAAGCATAACTCTCTTTACCAAAGAAGTATTCCTTTCAGAGTACTGACAAATGTATTTCAAGTAGATAAAAACATTTCTTTACAAAACATCTCTGGTATGCACAGTGTTGAAAAT
This sequence comes from Oceanodroma leucorhoa, assembly GCA_030449065.1. Classification (NCBI taxonomy): domain Eukaryota; kingdom Metazoa; phylum Chordata; class Aves; order Procellariiformes; genus Oceanodroma; species Oceanodroma leucorhoa. The sequence goes on along the minus strand of JASVER010000046.1, from coordinate 1,148,264 downwards.
AAGTTTCGTTCCAAACAAAACTCTCTCTTAGGTTATCCCTTATTAGGAATAAACCCTAAGAGTTAACAGGAGCATTTCATGATACAAATGTTTACCTGACGGAGATTAATCTAAATCTTGTGGCAAAAGGAAATACTTATGTTCTGAGACACAACCTCACTTAAACTTCACTCTTCCTTCATACAATCAAAAACCAGCCATCCCCTTGCAGGTCTGTTTTCTCCTCCTGTGCACCTGCTAGGTGGGGCAGTTATCCCAGACAACTCCAACTGCCTGAAATTGGAACCACAAAACAAAAGATAAACTATATTTGTTGAACAGCTTCTAATATCTTGGCTTTGAACGCGTTTTCCAACAAACCAATACCAAGCCAACAATTCTTTCCCTGGAAGACCAAGCCTCACTTCCTCATAGATCATCAGCAATGTAATGCTTAGAAAAGCCTTCCTTCAAGTAAGTCATTTTTGTTGAATGCATTTGTTTGAAATACTATGGTCTCCAAGTACTCCACTTCTCTGGACACAGAAAAAAGGAAACTAAAACAGCTAAAGCAAAACGCATTCCCCATTAAAAGCAAATGTTTTAGTTTAAAAATGGTAGCAGGTCACCCTTACCACATTTACCAGAAAGGTCATCTCTGAATTAGCATTATTTTCTGAATTAGGTTGTCTCAGATCAAGCCATTCTAGTCCATACAGTAAAGATGCTACTGTCATGCTTGTTCACAGCACCAGAAATGATTCCTTTAGTCCAGGAGCAAGGCATACAAATAATACATACCGTTCACCTCATATCTCATTTATAAGTAAGCTGCTACCATACTGTATGGTCAAGCCCAAAATATTTTGCAACCATAAAGTATGCTCACTCACTATATGAAATTAATATTATTTTCAATATCAGAGAATTGGGCTTGACTGAAATCTGATGAAATTTAACATTTTGGAATTTTGAAAATTTCCTTGCACAAAGAGGCCAGAGTTCTCTTCTGCAATTACCAACAAAAAAGCAAGTCTGAGGAAAAACTGCATGTACTTCAACAGACTGAAAGATATGTTACTTATTCAAAACATACAGGAACAGTAAGGACTGACATGCACCACTACCCACGCACACAGAGACTCTCCAATTCTGAATACAGTATAAAGCAAGCAAATCTAAAAAGGAATCCACCACTGCCTGAACAGTAGCATAACACCAACAAGGAAGGCAATGTATCCTCCAGATGTCTCCGATATGTACATTTTTCTGACTTCAAATCTCAAGCAAAATGGATTTCAAAAGTCTTGAAGTAGGTGAGTACAGAAGTTCAATACAGATACCACTGACTTCAGCCTATGAACTGCACCCAAAAAAAAAGTTTAAGAAAGAAAAAAGCACATTTATAAAATAGTCTTAAGAAAATATATATACACAAGAGTTCCATAATTATATAGTTACGAGGTTACAGTTGGATAATTTTTCTAAATACCAATATCAGTCTAAGACCTTCATCATCAATAAATGCTTACTTCGTAACAAGACAACACACACCTGTGTGTGTTTCTATTTCACACGCACATAAAGCATTCCCAGTGTTTTCCTGATAAAGTGCAAATATGTAGTTTATGTCATCAATAGAGATACTTTTGACCTAGCATGAACAGCCACTGGTTACCTTTTGTTAAAAAAAAAAAAAAAAAAGGCAGAATTCTCTACACTGATCTCATACATCTTATTTTTTTATCAAGAGCATTATAGATGTAGTTAGAATAGACTAGACTATTTCAGTTGGAAGGGACCTACAACGATCATCTAGTCCAACTGCCTGCCCAATTCAGGGCTGACCAAAAGTCAAAGCATGTTATTAAGGGCACTGTCCAAATGCCTCTTAAACACTGACAGGCTTGGGGCACCGACCACTTCTCTAGGAAGCCTGTTCCAGGGTTTGAGCACCCTCTCGGTAAAGGACTTCCTAACGTCCAGTCTAGTTCACGTGCTTGTTTTAAGAGAAGTTTGTGTGCAACCCTCTATACTTGTAAGAGCATAGGAGTTCACATTTTACATCAGGACCAGCACGCACACATGCCAGCTGCCTGCTTCTGACACCTGAAAGAACTAATTCATCGCTGAAACGATGCAGTCCGGTTTGTTAAATAAACTGTCTCAGAGATGAAACCAAAGCATAGTAGTTAAAGATTAAATTATAATGTCAGTGGGAATCTCTCCTCACCACAGAGGATGTCTTACTTCTTGTGACTTCTCTTACCCAGAGCAAAACTACACAAAGCTCGCTGGCAAGAAGTTGGGGGTTTAAGATTTATTGTCATATTTGAATCTCTTCCCCTAAGCACCTGTGAGCATGACATTCGTTTTTGTTATTTACCACTGCCTTGAAACATACAGAAACAAACCCAAGTTTGTCCACAGCCGTTAAAAGGGGAGAAAACCAGTAAAGAGGCAAAACCCGCCACCAGAGCCCCTTGCAGGCGCCGTGTCGCTCAGCCCCGCGGGCCGGCACCCAGCGCTGCGGGCAGCCGGGCCCCTCCGCTGGGGCGCCCCCCCGGAACGGCCGCTCTCCGCCTCGCCCCCCTCCCGCCTTCCCCGCCGTGCCAGCGCCCCGCACAGCCCCCGGGCTGCAGCGCCACGGGCCCGCCCGCACACCGCCGGACCCCGCCCCGGGCCGCCCTTCACCCGCGCCCGGAGGGAGGCACCGGCCAGGGCCCCCCCGCACCGCTCCGGACGGCCAGTGCTGCCCCGTCCCCCCCGCCCCCCCCGCCCCGGCAGCGACCGTTAACGCCCGTCCGGGGGCGCGGGGCGCACTCACAGGTGACGATGGGCTTGTTCTCCATGGTGTAGATCACCGGAGGCTTCTCCCTACCCTCCTCCTCGGCGGCCGCCGCCGCGGCGGGGTCCATGAGCGGGCGGGGTCCTCAACCCCGGCTCCCCCGCCCGCTCGGCGCCATGGAAACGCCGCCGCCGCTCCCCCCCCGCCGGGGGGCTGGGACGGGCCGCTCCGCCTCGGGGCCTGCTGGCGCCCCCCCCCCACCTCCCCCCAGTCCCTTCCCCGCGTCCCCGCAGCGCCGCTCCGGAGGGGAAGGCGGGCCAGCTCATCCGCTTCCTGGATCACCGGCTGAGCATTACCGCTTCCGGGCAGCGCCGCGGCACGCCGGCGAGGGGCGACGCTGCCCGGGCCCAGCGCGGCCGCACAGGGGTTAACCCGGAAAACGGGTGAAATAAAGGGGAAGCGCGGGGCCGCGAGCGCCGGGGAAGGAGCGGTGGGGTGCGCCTGCGCAGAGTGGACGGGGTGCAGCCCCCGCCCCGCCCCGCGCCGGGGGAGGGGGGCTCGGCGCTGAGGCGCGTCCGGGCTCCCCTCTGTGCCGCCGCCCCCCCCCTCTGGGCTTGGGGCAGCCGTTCGCGGGGGGAGTCGTTAGGGCCAGCTTGCGCTGCCGAAGCCACAGGTGGTGGGAGGCAGGGTTACCTGGCCGTCGCCGGCCTGCCTCCCTCCTCCTGCCTTCGACCCTGCGGCCGGGCCGGGCCGGGGGAGGCCGTGCTCTGCCGCCCGGCGGGAACCCCGGGGCGCTGGGGGGGAGGCTGCCGCTGCCAGCTGCTCTGAGGTAACTGTGGGAAAGAGCCCCCCCACTCTGCCCGGTTCACTGATACCCGGCGTGAACGACGTGACTCTTTTTTTTTAATTTATTCCGGGACGTAGGTAAGGCTGGGGTGGACTTCGTGGGCAGCGGCCCAAGGCCTGCGAGCCCGCTAGGCAGGAGGTAGGGAGAGGGGCCTGCCCGGCTGTGCCATGGCTGGGCTGTCCCTGCGCCCGAGGGCAAAGGGGTGGTGTGGGTTGCTCTGGGCCTGGACGAAACGCGGGTTTGCGTGACAGATGTGTTGCCAGTTTTCACAAGTGGATTTAAGCCTCTTACCACCTCCGAATAATCCCCTGTGGCAGCATGGAGAGCTATGGTTTCTCCTTTTCTGCCCAGGTAAGGAGAAGAAGGAACATACAGGATTCTGTAGCACATGCTTCGTGCTTCAGAGCCTAGGTCATTCCCATGGCTGTTGGAGCCTACAGCTCGGCTAATTCAATGGGAGTAAGTGCATATTTTCCACTGACCTCAAGTACTTTAAGCAGTTTTGTTGCAGGCCATCTTGAAGATGTGCTTTATGGATCATAGTGAATTGGGCAACAGATGGCTGGCCTTAGAATTCACTAGGTGCATTCTTTGAGCATGGAAACCATGAGGAAGAAAGGGTGAGGATTTGTGTGTATGGAGTGTGAATCAGGGGGAGAATTACAGGGAACAGAAAAGAGCACAGCACGGGCAGGTGAGTAAGTGGAGGTGAGATGCAAGTGAAAAACTGGCTCATGCAAAGGAGGCAGAATCATAAGTATATTTCTGTTCCAGAGCAAAACATAGAAGTTAGAGTATATCAGTGAATATGGCCCTTTAAGAGTTTATACTGTAGGTTTTTTAAATTAGTAGAAATATGCTATTACACTTCTGATGGGTCTAATCAGTTTGTATTAGACTTCAATACTCATAAAATTGACTTGTTTTACTGTAGACTGAGATCCTATGCTTTTGATTTTTTTTTAATAAACCCTTGATCACCTTGATCATGTGTGATTTCTTCAGAATCAAGAATCCTAAACTTAGAGGATTTAGAGTTACTATCTAGAATAGAAGTTAAGTAAGATATAGAAGAGCATACCGAAAGTACTCTACCATAAGGGGTAGAAAATGAAAAACACTGCATACATGTGTAAAACCAAATGTAATCTAAGGTGGGACTATAAATAGTCTGTATTAATCATAACTGTTTATTGCACAGTGATGTTGTGCTGAGGTGGTTTGGGTGTTCTGTCCAAGTATTTCCAGAAGTCAATTTGTTTAGAATTTTCTTTCAGCAAAACCTTAACTATTTCCTGGGCTTATACTGTTGTTTCAAAAATAGTTACAGCATCCTTGTAACATGTTTCATCCCATACTGCAGATTAATATTCCCAATTTTATCTTTACTGTTTTGCTTTGGGGATTAATCGTTGTTTCCAATTCTTTCAGTATTTTCATCAGCATTTGCATAGAACTTCTCTTTCACCTTGGTTATAACAAGACTTATTTCCTTGGCACAGTCAAATAAAGTTTTGGCCTTGTAAAGAATTTTTTTAAGAATCTTACGTAGCACAATAAAATGTATCTGATTTTCAAGTTTAGGTGAGCAGCTGGACACTAACATTTTTTCATAACTTTTTCTTTGTGCTGTGAGAGTCAAGATGTGTCATGGCACAATTTTATTTTTAAAATAACAGCACTTATACATAATTTTACAGTGTAAGTAATAAGTTTGTGGCAAATACATGATTTACTGAAACAGAAAAGAAAAACACCGTTATATGCATGTGCAAAAAATTATAAATTCCTTCCAGCAGCCTCCAAAGCAACTCATTTCATGCATCTGTCAAATAGTCCATCCAGCACAGTCCTAAACAACGCAGGTAGGAAAACAGGCAAACCCATGTCAAATAAGCAGGAATCTCTTCCAACAATCTCCCGTTACTGTAAAGTGCTTGTCCCCTTTTCTCAGAGATTAGAGCTGAAGTCAATAGTTCATTGGGATTAAATTTTTAATCACCACAGAATTTCATATATATTCAATCTCCTTTCTCTAGTTTTTATAGTTGCAGTGTACCTGTTTCTATTAAACAAACCCACCCTGTCCTATCCTTGCTAGCTCTTTTTGATAGCAAGTGAAGCAAATACATGTGCATTTGTGGTTTATTCCGACACCTTCTCCTCGCCCTCCCCGCCACCCCCCCCCCCCCCCCCAAAAAAACATGTCGACATATCCCACAAAAAAAAAGACAGACAAAAAAGAGACAGACACATTAATCTAGGCAAGAGGATTTAGAAGACTAAGGAAAACAACTTTTCACTGTGTTCTCAAGTGTTTAATTGCCAAAAAATACTTGAAAGTTAATTTGTTGACTGGTCTCTGAAAGAAAAAGTAGATCTTTAATAGCAAACTATAGGGAGAAAAATTAAAGCATTTGGAAATTAGGACTTAAACAACCTTGTTCTTACACCGTGCATTTTGAAGTGAGTGGATGAAATTTTCCTTTTGGGGGAAATGTGGGAAAGGGAAAAAGGGATCACTTGACTTGCAATTCAAATTTTCCTCCTTCCTTTACATCAACAACGTCTAAAATACTATCTGTCTCTACTGGAAATCATACATGTCTTAAGTGAACATGAATTTTGTATCCACAAAATCCTATCGCATTGTATACACCAGGCCATCACGGTGCTACAGTTCTCTCCAATTTTTCAACCTTAAGTGCTTGGCAAGATAAAATTACATTCACACATACAAAACGTTCTCTTTAGCAAAGCAATTAGCAAAGTCTCTTCACCATTTCAGTTTGTTGGGTGTCAGGTGCCTGAAACTTCTCCCTAGTCACATTAGCAGAGCAGAATTATACCTGCACTTTAAATGATGAATCAGTGAGAGAGGAGGAACTGCACTTGAGGTGGTTCATAGCCAGCCAGAGCCTGCGCAAATAAATGTTCCTCCTAAGTATCAGCAGTATCATTGCTATTACCGCAACAGGCTCAGTGCCCAAGTAGGTCACCACTGGGACGGATCTTGACTTTGAGTTGCAGTATAAAGGAGCAGATTAATCTAGGAGGCATTTATATGACTGGATGGAAAGATTGCATATATGTTACTAGAGCAAGAAGAGATTGCTGGTTTCCAAGTCTGCGTGCATCTCAGCTTCCTCCGAATTTCAGGTTGGTGTGGACAGAAGCGTGCACCAGCCCTTCCTTTCCTCTTTACTCCACAGTCTGGCTTCTGTGCAAAGGCAGCAGAGGTGTGCTGGCGGACCAGGGCCGTAGCACATGCCATCAACTCCCTTAGATGGATGTTTACGGGAGCAGGGCTCTGGGTGCATGAGAACACACTAGCAGGAAAAACAACCTTGGGAAAAAATGGACTCTCTCTCCCAAAACAAGGTGCACAAACTCACTCTTTTGAAAACGCAGTATCTGCTCTTAACGCTAACTTTGTTTAACTGCACTTTGTTAACTGTTTCAATAGCAATAGCTGGTGTTTATTCTTCCTACTTTTACTTTGTATATGCAGTCTGATCTTGCAGCCAGGTCACTTTCCCATCATTTCACAACTTCTCTCTGCAATAGGATTTATAAGGTATCATAGAGAATTTAAAATTTTCTCCATCAAAATTTTGCACGGTTGTAGTTGTTAACGTTCTGCTGTAATGTTTCTTCTTATTGATGACTTAGAGATGTATACACCCAATAGTCACTGCCATCAGGCAATCCCATCAGTGTAACATGAATCACGTTACGTGGCTCGGTTTGGGCTAGGCTAGTTTCATGGGCAGTTTCTGTGGCTTTTGGGAACTCTCCCTCCTGGAGGAGGAATGAAGTCTGACTTGAAAGGTGGGGATTGTTTCAGAGAAAGAAACTGGTTTCAGATGTGCCATATGCGTATATTGTATGGTGGTTGATGTAAACAAGGGGTTAAATTTCTCATTGTCCCCTTCTATCATATTTCATACGTTTTGAAGCACAAACCCACATGGCTCAGGTGTCGAGCAAACAGAGGAAGTCGACATATCCCACACCTTTTTCTGCTCCTGAATTTCCATTTCCTTCTTTTTCCCCCAGCTCTTCTTCTGTTACTGGTTTGTTTAAATGATATTCTCTTCAAGGCAGGACAAGGAATATCATTATCTCTGTAAAATATTTAGCACTTTAGCTTGACCAAAATAAAATACAGCTGTAGTCCTAAATACAGTATCAGAGAGATTAATGAGCTCAGTAACTGCAAGGGAAGCAGCAGTGGTTTTTTGAGGAACTGGATCCTGTGTCTCAGGTCTCCCAAAGAGCTAGAAGGTTAATTAAACCCTGGCTCATTGTTATAACACTAAATCCTATAATATGGTGTCAGTCTTCGGGTCCCTACTGGGACAACCCTTGTTGAAATTCTTTCAAATATTTAAGAAGCAGGAGAAAGGAAGGAAAGCAGTTAAATTGTATCCCTAATTGCCTTACGTTTTGATGGAAAGTCCATTACAGGGCGAAATCCACATCTGAAAATCTTCCTGCTGAGTTTGAAGATGATATCAACCGCCCTATTTGGGGGAGGCAGAGAGAGAAAAGAAGACAAACAGAAAGAAAATGGTGTTAAGGAAGGGAAATGACCCCCAGCAGACAAGGGTGTGATAGGAGGAAAATATAATTCCTATGCCAGGTTTTGATCAGGATGAAGACAAAACTAGCAGTGTCTACAGTGTAATTTGATTCCCTCTCTCCGGTTTTGACTGACTGCCTGATAGCCTTTAAGGAAATGGAGGCCCAGGAGTATGATGGGAGTTGCTAGAATCCCAGGATTTGCCAGCCATTACAGTCGTGAATGTAAAATGCCTTGTTCCCTCTAATCCACACATCCCACTGCTCCCATTTGATGACCTCCAAATAAAGATTTTCCATGAAAAAGCATATCTTTATTCTCTACATCTGACCACACTATAACATTTCTTTCTGGTTTGTGTGGTGGGTTGACCCTGGCCAGCAGCCACACAACCGCTCGCTTGCTCCCCCATACCCAGCGGGACAGGGGAAGAAAAGAGGAAGAATAAAAGTGAGAAAGCATGTGGGTTGAGATAAAGACAGTTCAATAGGTGAAGGAAAGAGACAGGAAATGAAGCGAAGGAAATCATTCACCACCTCCCACAAGCAGACCAATGCCCGGCTAACCTGAACAGCAGCCACCTTGGAAGCCAAAAATCTCCCTTCTTCTTCCTCTATCCCAGTTTCTACTGCTGAGCATGACATTATGGCATTATATGGTATGGAAAAGCCCTTTGGCCAGCTGGGGTCAGCTGTCCTAGCTGTGTCCCCTCCCAATCTCTTGCCCACCCCAACCTACTCACTGGAGGAGAAGAGTGGGAAAAAGAGAAAGTCCTGATGCTGTGCAAGGTCTGTTCAGCAACAGCCAAAACTTTACTGTGTTAGCAGCACCACTTTAGCCACAAAATCAAAACACAGTGCTATATGAGCTGCCATCCCACCAGACCCAGTGCAATATCTAAATCGTTTAGGTCGTCATTATGCCAACTTTCAATTGCACGGATGGTCTTGAAGATGTCTTTCCAGAGCTTTTCAATGTAGGCACAAAAATTAGTACCAGATACACTGTCTCCAACTCTTCCTGTTTTTACAACAACCAGTCGTTTAACAGGTTGGGTTGGTTTCCCTGAGACGGCTTAGTGTAGGATTATGCCAGAGATATTAATGAAACAAAACCCTGAGTTTGATATATCATCACCACTACTTAAAACAGAGCCTGTAGGCAGATGAACAGTTCTGGGTGAAATAGTAGGAGATAGCTTACACATCTGGTATTTTACCAAAAGTTCAAATCCTGTCTGACCTGAAGATGGTTACAGAAGAGAAACTACATAGGCAGAATGAATATTTGAATGTTCAACTTTATCATTATCTGGACAGCAGCAAGGTTTGGAAAGAAAAATTCAGAAGGAATTTCTGTAGAAACCCTCCTTCTTCAAGATGAGCATCAACTTCTACCTATGGGAAAAGTTTAAAGACATTTTTCCAATGATCAGTTAGAACAGAAATCCTTGCTTATAGGGATTTTTCTCCTTTTCCTCCACCAGATTTGGTAATGAACATTTTGGGAGAAGCTGATACTGGAATTCATGGACTTCCAGTGAGATGCCCTGCAGTTGCTCTTCTCATTCACTCTGTATAGTGTTTGGGATTAAAAAAAATCTACTTATTAACTCTAAGTTTTGTACTGAAGGAAGCCTTAGTCCAAAGGAAGAATTACTTGAGAAGTCGGATCTGGAAGCAGATGTATAGTTTTATATTTTCATTTCAATTTGCGGACAGCAGTCAGAAAACTGGCACCGAAGTGCGAGTCTAGTGCCGCCAGCTTGTGGCCCGTCGGTGAACAGCGCTCCAGCACGCAGACACCAACCGGTGCCAACGGACAGTCTTTTTAGATGTATTTTCAGATAATTCCTGCTAACCAAACTACTGTAAAAACGAGACACAATGTGTTTGCCCCATTAAATAATTAATTGAAGTCATTCCTCTACACGTTAAGTACTTTCATTTCTTTGACTAGACTTTGAAATTTTAAGGGGATCCTAACCAAGAATTATTGACTTATGCGTTTGATATCAGCTTAGCAACGGCTTTTCACATTATTGTATTACAGGAGGAAAAAATATGGTTGATTCACTCTATGATTAACGAATTTGTGTATGAAAGCAAGTAAAAATTAATGCTGGAGGCATACTTAACTTTTTGTCACCTGTGGGTCATAACCAATAAAACACTTCTGCATGCAGTCAGTTGATTATTTTTAACTGAATGAGTTTTCCATAGGAAATTCTGTTTTCAATTAACTAATTTCATGAATTCACAGCCACCTGCAGAAACATAGAAAAAAATTGTAAAGATTTTTACATTTGGGAGAATTCTTTTATAATGTTGTAAAGTGAATTCTTTTTTTCAAAATAAACACTTTAAGTGCCACCTTGTCTTTTTAAATAGTATGTCAGCCACAAATCATTAGCTGTACATAATAATCAGAATTTTGGCTTTTTATTTCATATCATTGGGAAAGAATCATTGACTGAAATTTATTTAGTAGCAACAAAACCAGCATGGGGAACCCATTTCCTTACCAACTCTATTCAAGACCATTTTCATTCCATCCACAGATGTCTGTCTGTGTTTCTGCAGCAGAAAATGCTATGTTGTGTGAACTGACCTCCATCACCAGAGTTATGAAAATGCAGAGGAAGTGATAGTAACTTTGCTGAAGAGCTGCATGTGTCCTTCCTCTGAAACCCCTAAATGACCACCAAGATAAACCAGAGGGACGAGGTTGAAATGTGGGATGAAAGACCTTCAAGAAGAGTCAGGAAAAGCTAGCAGCCTGAAGAAGTGGTGAGAAAAGAGAAATCATTTAAGGAAGGAGTCTACAGAAAAACTGGCCAGCAAGCCAGGGCAGAGCAGCTGGAGCAAGGAGGGGGAGATGCTACCTAGCATGGAAGGGAGGATCAGTAGCACGCTATTTTCCAACATAATCTTCATAATCTTTTCAGCATCAGTCGTCGTCTTCTGGGACTCAAATAAACCTCCTTTCCTGGCAATGCCTCTCTTTCTAGCACTCCTTAAGACAGACTTTCCTCCTCTCCCAAACAGCTTGCTTTGAATAGCTCTCAAAAATCCAACTCATCCAGGGAAGAGGCTACAAAAAGGCAGCGTGTTTGAGTTATCAGAGGCAGCTTCACCTTGCAGGCATGAGGAGAAAGGCATTTGAACTCACAGATCAAATGCTGAGTATGTTACAAGTACACTTATCCACCTTGGTAAAGAACAACAAGTTCAAAGTATGAAATTTTGAGTATGAACTTTGAGTATGAAAGTATGAACATCATTATTAGGATGATAATGTTAGGTGTCTAATGGTGCAAACAACTGTGCTTTCTCCCCCTGTACCATGTGAACAAAATGAAAGAAAGAAGAGGAAAATGTAGACGTAACAGCTCTTACTGCAAGCTAATCCTGAAGACCAGAGGAATTCAACCTGGTCATGTTTGCAGCTGAGCCATCACTTGCTGCCTTTTACAGCTCTGCTGAAATCCAAACAACTTTTCAACCAGCACACTTCAGGCACGGGCAGAAACGAGGTCAGGTGCCAGCAGGTGGAGAAGGCCCTCAAACCCCGGGAGTTCCTGTAGCTCTGGAGTATTTTCAGGATGTCAATCCTGGACCCGAGCTGCAAAACAGGAACAATTCAATGGCCAGCAGGGAGGAACTAAGGCTAATTAACTGGTCTTAAATGGTGAGATCCAAACCGTTAACATCCAACATGCTCTCCAGCATTTCATGGGTGCTACTTCTCTGTACCACCCACCTCTGAACCTGCTCCCTTTTTCGTATTATCCAGTCCTGCCAAGTGTGCAGCCGTAGTAACTATTGCGGGACAGTCAGCTATTGCTGCATGAAAATTGAAAGCGAGTATCCTGGCTCAAGAGAGAGAAGGCTTGTATGAGGAGTTTCATTCTCATTTATGCCAAGAGCATAAGTGGGAGAGAGCCCAAGGCAGAGTCCTGGGGCAGTCACACCCCAAGGTGGTTTTGGGCTTCCTCTTGAGACCAAAGACCTTAGAAGAAAAGGGCTTATTTCTTACTTATCTGGAAAGTTATACTGTCCTGAGAGAAGGAGTTAGAAGCACAGAAAGATAAAAATTTGAACACTGGCCGTGCTTTGGAAAACGGGGAGGTAAGACAMCACCACGGAACGTTTCTAATGCACAACTTGAGTACAAGGGCTTTGGTATCACCGCTAGCAAGGTGACTGCATTGCCAGATACGAGTAACCTGTCGTGACCTGCCATGACGGGTTAGAGAAACCATGGTTTATTTAGCCTGTGTCACAGTCAGAGAGCTCTCTGTTCACAATTCAGGAGGTCAATCACTGTTACTTGAGTTGTTTTAACAGCTATACACTGTGGTCCATGCACCCGTACACCCTCAGCTGGGGACTGTACAGACCACACAAAAGACAACCCTTTCCTCCAGTACGTTCATGACTCTATTCATTTTCACTTAATACACTATTAGAAACATTTCTAGAAGTCACTTCAGAAAACATGTTAAAGGAAACTTTAATAAATTAAACCTTTACAAACTAATTATGTTTTTTGCACAAACATATCATAACGGAGTAGTTGTGAGTTGTTACTTCTCTTCATTTATCCTCCTGCTCAGGACTAGCTTCTGAAGAGTACGGGTGAAGTTGGTAAGAGCTAGACCATAAAATTTCCAATTTGATTTTCTAGGCAATAAGGGTCTCTGTTTGTCCATCACACCAGCCTGGGGAAGAGCTCACACGTCTCAGGTATAATTAAAAAATGATGGGAAGAGGGAAGGAGAGAATCTTAAAGTGAGTTACACCATTATTTAAATACTCTTCACTGAATTCATCAAGGGAAAGCTCATTTCAGAATTAGGATGTCAAAAGCTATTAGTTATTAAATTAAAATGCAATGTTAATTAGAAATTAGATTCCCTTGCAAGCTTACCTTAGGCAGGTCCTCCCTGGGTGGCAAAATGGAACTACTACAAGAATAATGAAGTCTGAAGAAGAGGCCCAGAAAGCCATCACGATAAGCCTAGAAGTAAATATCCTCCACTTTAGAGTCCTTATTTTTTTTCCCTGCTCTGGATCAGTAGAACTGCTTTCTGCAGTGACATGACAGGTATAGTCAAACTCATCATCTTGAGTTTGGATGGAGAGGGGACAGCTTTTACATGTGCACTGGAATGTAGCTATGAAGACATCGGAAGTTTTCATGCGTGGGAGCAGGGATGGAGCATGGTTTTTGGTATCATCTGAAGCGTTCACAGGAGTGAGTCCCATTAGGAGGAGACTTTTTTCTTACACCACCATCGAATGGTAAGGTGCTCTGTTAGCACTAGCCTTCAGTTTTGAAGAAAAGGCTTGACACCCTCATTACCATGATAACAGTACCCCTCACAGAGGGTTAAACTGACAGTTGCCACCTCTTAATTTCAGTGTATATTTGATTTCACAGAGAAGGAGGAGGACTAAGCAAACACAGACACAACAGTACCGTAAGTTTTGAGATCACAAAAACATCCAGGCAGCACGGGCTTTTTCAGCCACAGACTTCTATTTCAGGTTTGATCCTATTAGACATTGGTGCTCTTAGTAAAGCTATTAAGACAGCTGTAAAACAAAAGATATCATTGACGGGCAAGAAAGGACAATGAGATCTCTCATTGATTCTTGTTCTGACCACCGCTGCCCCCCAAATAATAAGGCAGTAAATATTTCTAATGAATGATGCTACTTACATCCAGAATCCTCTAGTAGCACTGCAATCAAGTGTTCACTACTTTTACCATCCTATATTAGTCTTTTTCAGCTGGGTCTAGAGACGGAAAGGCACCATGAACCTTGCTGTAAGCAGCAAACTGAAGTTGAGTAAGACTGAGCTGGAACCCCCCCGCCACATGAGCTGTTGGTAAATGAGAACAGGTTTCCTCTTGCGAGTGGAAGAGCACAATTCTGTTATTTCATTTTTGTAAAGGTACTATATGAAGTTACGATATTTTGTTTTGGTTTATATCTTGAGTGGGAGCAAGTACTCTTTTGTCTCAGGTTGCACACCAAGTTCTCTTCCTTGGAAAGGCCATTTACCCTTCTGATGGGTGGATTAGCAAATGTCTCCTTGCCTGGGGGACAGCCAGAGAGGCAAATCTGAGTGTGCTGACGGTTTGGGTGCCACTTCTGAATCCATGCTGAAATCTCAGAGAAGCCCAAGGGAATTAAACACTTGACTCCCATCAGACTGAAAAGGAAGTCATGTGCCTAATCCTATTAGTGCCTGTGAAATTCCCAGACCTAATGTTAGCTCCAGAGGTTGCTTCACTGAGAGATTCCTCTGAGAGTAAGAAAAAAAAAATACTGCTTCAGTGCAATTTGTTCTCCCTAACTACGTTATCGCATTGGAGTTAACAGGAATAATTTATGTTCCATTATGTGCAGTACTTAATTTAGATAGGCCAACTGCCTTCTTGTACAGTTGCCAGAAAATGAGTGCATAGTCTCAGGAAATAACAAGTTTGCAGGTTTCCCATCTTGCTGTGGTTCTGGGCCAGGGGTGGTGGGGGGATGTTGTTTGTTTGTTCCCATCTGAAAGGGAACTAACCCTGGTCTGAGCAAATTTCCTTCCCCAAAAATACAGAGTTCCACTCCACAGCACACGGTTGAGTCCTGTCCACACCTCACAGCTGCAGAATATTCAAAAGCCCTTTCACGGGAGCATTTCTTAGCGGTTTGAGAAGGTCTTCTCCATCCTTTAGTGAGCCATTAACATTAAATTCGTCAGATAAGAAATAGGGGATTTGTCAGGCAAACTCATTTATCATGTTCAGTTAGTGAGTTTTGCTCTGAACCTACCTGCTGGCAGAGACAGCAAGCAATGCTTCCCCATCCTTCTGTACTGCAGGAGAGGCAGATCATGCCATTATAACCCCATAAATGCTCTCTACTGAAAACCTTCAACTTCTTAAAAAAAGAAGAAAAAAGTTAATATAGACATTTAAAAAAACAGAGATTTGGAATAAAGCTTTGTAAATGATGGGGATTACATGATTATGTGCTGGCTGTAACATGGGAGGAACAAAGCAGCAAAACGGGGAAAAAGACCTAAGGAAGAGGGAGAGCTTAGTCCGCCCATTTGGTATCGATTGCATTTTCCTTACGCCTCATTTTTGTGCAACTGCTTAAAGTAACACCTTACAGCTGGAAGAAAGCCAACTTGTGCGTAAAACGAGTTGGCCTCGTTTGCTCAAACATGACACTTGCAGAGGTTGTGTGAAGAGAGGAGTAACCGCAATGGGAAGGATTTCCCCCCGGGAAGCCTCAGGAGATCGGCTCAGCTCTGTGGCACAGTGGACCCCACTTCTGCAACCTGCAAACCAGCTTTGCTGTACAGAGGCAAAGTGCAGAAGGCGGCAGTCGCTAGGTCTGCAGTCCTCCATCTACTGTCCTCTCTTGCCTACAAAGAGGTAAACAGTAACCGTATCAGCTGTATGGGGCTATTTTCTGGCTGCTGATCCCTGGGGAGACAATTACACACGCCCCAGTCACCGCAATAGTCTGAACAGGATTTAGCTCAAATGAACTCATCATCTTAAATGTCATCACGTAAACAGAAACATTTGATGGCCAAACAAGCTGCAGAGCCCGTATTCTGCTCCACCGAGCCCTGCCTGGCTGGATTATAAAGTGGAGAGCTTTGACCAGATGGAATAAGGCGCAGCATTGTCCTCCTTTCTGGAAACCACCATGAAAGGGCTCACACTTCCCCAGTGTGATGGGGAGACACAAATGCCAGGGGAGAGCTTGAACCACTGCCACGGGAGCCTTCTCTCCACGGACTGGAAGCAGCAGCCTGTAACAGCATACTTAAGTGTATCTGCATGGTAGAGGTCTACAATTAAAAGATGCAGCTTCCAGCCCTAATCTTGACTATATAACTGCTACAGCTGAATTAAAAAATGGGAAAAAAGGAGTGTAGCACTTTCCCACCTTTGACAAGGAGCTCTGAGCTGATGGAAAGCATACAAGAAACAGCATTTTCCTGAAAATACTTGTAGAGTTTGTACTTCATTGCAGCCAAGGTGGGAGGAGATTTATGCATGTTCTTAAACCCCGCCTAGTTCACAGAATCATAAAATCATAGAATCATTAAGGTTGGAAAGGACCTCTAAGATCATCAAGTCCAACCGTCGACCCAACACCACCATGCCCACTAAACCATATCCTGAAGCGCCACATCTAAACGTCTTTTAAATACCTCCAGGGATGGTGACTCAACCACTTCCTTTCAGTGAAGAAATTTTTCCTAATATCCAATCTAAACCTCCCCTGGCACAACTTGAGGCCATTTCCTCTTGTCCTATCTCTAGTTACTTGGGAGAAGAGACCAACACCCACCTCGCTACAACCTCTTTTCAGGTAGTTGTAGACAGCAATAAGGTCTCCCCTCAGCCTCCTCCAGGCTAAACAACCTCAGCTCCCTCAGCCGCTCCTCATAAGACCTGTTCTCCAGACCCTTCACCAGCTTCATCACCCTTCTCTGGACACGCTCCAGCACCTCAGTGTCCTTCTTGTAGTGAGGGGCCCAAAACTGAACACAGGATTCGAGGTGCGGCCTCACCAGTGCCAAGTACAGGGGCACGATCACCTCCCTACTCCTGCTGGCCACACTATTCCTGACACAGGCCAGGATGCCGTTGGCCTTCTTGGCCACCTGGGCACACTGCCGGCTCATGTTCAGCCGGCTGTCGACCAGCACCCCCAGGTCCTTTTCTGCCAGGCAGCTTTCCAGCCACTCTTCCCCAAGCCTGTAGCGTTGCCTGGGGTTGTTGTGACCCAAGTGCAGGACCCGGCACTCGGTCTTGTTGAACCTCATACAACTGGCCTCGGCCCATCGATCCAGCCTGTCCAGATCCCTCTGCAGAGCCTTCCTACCCTCAGGCAGATCAACACTCCCACCCAACTTGGTGTCATCTGCAAACTTACTGAGGGTGCACTCGATCCCCTCGTCCAGATCATTGATAAAGATGTTAAACAAGACCAGCCCCAAAACTGAGCCCTGGGGAACACCACTCGTGACCGGTCGCCAACTGGATTTGACTCCATTCACCACAACTCTCTGGGCTCGGCCATTCAGACAGTTTTTTACCCAGCGAAGAGTACACCCGTCCAAGCCATGAGCCGCCAGCTTCTCTAGGAGAATGCTGTGGCAGATAGTGTCAAAGGCTTTACTAAAGTCCAGGTAGACCACATCCACAGCCTTCCCCTCATCCACTAGGTGGGTCACCCGGTCATAGAAGGAGATCGGGTTGGTCAAGCAGGACCTGCCCTTCATGAACCCATGCTAGCTGGGTGTCGTGGTTTAAGCCCAGCCAGCAACTAAGCACCACACAGCCTCTTGCTCACTCTCCCCCAGGTGGGATGGGGGAGAGAATCGGAAGGGTAAAAGTGAGAAAACTCGTGGGTTGAGATAAAGACAGTTTAATAGGGAAAGCAAAAGCCGCGCACGCAAGCAAAGCAAAACAAGGAATTCATTCACTACTTCCCATGGGCAGGCAGGTGTTCAGCCATCCCCAGGAAAGCAGGGCTCCATCACGCGTAACGGTTACTTGGGAAGACAAGCACCATCACTCCGAACGTCCCCCACTTCCTTCTTCTTCCCCCAGCCTTATATGCTGAGCATGACATCATATGGTATGGAATATCCCATTGGCCAGCTGGCCTAGCTGTCCTGGCTATGCTCCCTCCCAGCTTCTTGTGCACCTCACAGAGCATGTGAGCTGAAAAGTCCTTGGGACGTAGACTACCTAGCAACAACTAAAAACATTAGTGTGTTATCAACATTCTTCTTATACTAAATCCAAAACATAGCACTATACCAACTACTAGAAAGAAAATTAACTCTACCTCAGCCAAAACCAGGACACTGGGTCCAATCCCCTGGTTGTCCTGCACCTGCCTTGTGAGCGCCCTCAAGATGAACTGCTCCATAATCTTCCCCCGTACCGAGGTCAGACTGACAGGCCTGTAGTTCCCCGGATCCTCCCTCCGGCCCTTCTTGTAGATGGGCGTCACATTGGCAAGCCTCCAGTCATCCGGGACCTCCCCTGTTAACCAGGACCGGTGATAAATGATGCAGAGCGGCTTGGCAAGCTCCTCCGCCAGCTCCCTCAGTACTCTTGGGTGGATCCCATCCGGCCCCATAGACTTGTGCGCGTCCAGGTGGCATAACAGATCGTTAACCGCTTCCTCTTCGATTATGAGGGGCGTATTCTGCTCTCCGTCCCTGTCTTCCAGCTCAGGGGGCTAAATACCCTGAGGATCACAGGTCTCGCTACTAAAGACTGAGGCAAAGAAGGCATTAAGTACCTCCACCCTTTCCTCATCCTTGGTGGCAATGTTCCCCCCGGCATCCAGTAGAGGATGGAGATTCTCCTTGGCTCTCTTTTTGTCATTAATATATTTGTAAAAACATTTTTTGTTGTCTCTTACGACAGTGGCCAGATTGAGTTCTAGCTGGGCTTTTGCCTTCCTAATTTCCTCTCTGCGTGACATAACGAGATCCCTGTACTCTTCTTGAGTTGCCTGCCCCTTCTTCCAACAGTGTCAGACTCTTCTTTTTTCCCTGAGTCCCAGCAAAAGCTCCCTGTTCAGCCAGGCGGGTTGTCTTCCCCGCCAGCTCCTCTTACAGCACACGGGGACAGCCCGCTCCTGCGCCTTTAAGACTTCCTCCTTGAAGAACGTCCAGCCTTCCTGGACTCCTTTGCCCTTCAGGACTGCCTCCCAGGGGACTCTCCCAGCCAGTGTCCTGAACAGGCCAAAGTCCACCCTCCAGAAGTCCATGGTTGTGGTTTTGCTGACCGCTCCCCTTACTTCACCAAGAATCGAGAATTCTATCATGTCATAGTCACTAAGCCCAAGACGGCCTCCGAGCACCACATCTCCCACCAGTCCTTCTCTGTCGGTAAACAGCAGGTCAAGCGAGGCACCTCCCCTGGTAGGCTCACCTACCAGCTGTGTAGGGAAGTTATCTTCCACACACTCCAAGAACCTCCTAGACTGTTTCCCCTCTGCCATGTTGTATTTCCAGCAGTTGTCAGGTAAGTTGAAGTCTCCTATGAGGACAAGGGCTAGCGATCACGAGAATTCTGCCAGCCGCTTGTAGAATGCTTTGTCTGCCTCTTCATCCTGGCTGGGTGGTCTATAACAGACTCCCGGCAGGATATCTGCCTCGCTGGCCTTCCCCCTCATCCTTACCCCTAAGCACTTGACCCGATCATCACAGTTGTTGAGCTCTGTACAATCTAAACACTCCCTGACATACAGAGCCACCCCACCGCCTCTCCTTCCTCGCCTGTCCCTTCTGAAGAGCTTATAGCCATCCATCACAGCACTCTAGTCACAAGAGTCATCCCACCATGTTTCTGTGATGGCGACTAAGTCATAGCTATCCTGCCGCACAATGGCTTCCAGCTCCTCCTGTTTGCTACCCATGCTGCGTGCATTGGTGTAGATGCACTCGAGCCAGGCTATCGACCTCACCCCCGACATCGGCATGCCACCCCTAGGCTCATCTCTAGTGAGCCTGGTTTTATCCCCTTCCCCCTTTGAACCTAGTTTAAAGTCCTCTCGATGAGCCCCACCAACTCATGGGTGAGAATCCTTTTCACCTTTTGAGACAGCTGAACTCCATCCTTTGCCAGCAAGCCCGGTGCCGTGTAAACCTCCCCATGATCAAAAAAGCCGAAATTCCACCGATGGCACCAGCCTCTGAGCCACGTGTTAATCAGGTGTATTTTCCTGTTTCTTACAATATTATTCCCTGCCACCGAAGGGATTGAGAACACCACCTGTGCTCTTGATCCTGCAACCAACCTGCCCAGTGCCCTGAAGTCCATCTTGATCACTTTGGGACTTCTCTCCGCAACCTCATCGCTGCCAACCTGCATAACCAACAGCGGGTAATAGTCAGAGCGCAGCACCAGACCGGGGAGTCTCCCAGTAACGTCTCTAACGCGGGCCTCAGGGAGGCAGCAGACACCTGTGGGACGGGTCTGGTTGGCAGATTGGGCCCTCTGTTCCCCTCAGAAGGGAATCGTCTATGACAATTACCCTCCTTTTTTTTCTAAATAGAGGCAGTCATAATGCGCGGGGCTGACTGACTCGCCCTAGGCACCCCCCTGGATGGACCTTCATCTACACCCTCCTTTGCCTGGCCCTCAAGCTCCAGAGCTCCATATCTGTTGTGTAAGGGCAACCGGGAAGGTGAGGGGGGCCGGGAGGGGATTCGCTTGGCGCCCCGAGCAGGGACCCATTTCCATTCCCCCGTCTCTTAGGTCCCCTCCTTCTGACTGCTGGCAAGAGGGAAGGGGATCCTCTGCTTCTTGCACAGCCTCCGCCTGCTGCCTTTGCCTCAGGGATGGCAGCGTGTGGCTCCACCAATCTACCTCCCTCTCACATTCCCTAATGCTCCTTAACCTTTCCACTCCCTCCTTCAGCTCTGCCCCCAGGCTGAGCAGCTCATCCCCCTGGTCACACCGCGCACAGGTGCTGTCTCCGCTGCCCTCCGGTACCAGTGACAGGCCCAGGCGCTCCCTGCAGCCGCAGACCCGGACAGCTGCGTGCTTGTGTGGGAGCTCCGTCTGGGTCGCCCCACTCCTTTGGCCATGGCTTTCGGCCGGGTGGAAACCATCGCTAGGGCCTCTTTAGGGAAGGCGATGACCGCTAGTTAAGTCAGCCTCTACAGCCGGGAGAGGGACGGCGCCTGCCCTGCACGAACTGCCCGCGCCAACTGCCGCCCCACGCCCTTCTGACGCGCCACGCCCCGTTTGCCCGCCCTGGTCCCCGCGCTCCCGGCCGTCCGCGCTCCCTCGGGCTGCTCTTGTACGCGAGGGCGTTGGGCTGCCGTCACCCCCATCCCCGCCCGCGCTGGGTCAGAGCTGCCGCCCGTCAGGAGCTCGCGCCTCCGGCTCTGAGRGGGGGGCTGGGGCACCCTCTCTCTCCCAGCGCGTTTGCTTTCGTGCTTTTGCCGCTTTAGGAAGGGTCCCCCGGCGTGACCCTCCGCTTCGGAGCCCTTCGCCTCAGTGGCTTCATTGGCTCAGTGGCTCAGTTTTGCCTCAGTTTCTCTCTTCTACCGATTTTGCTCATAAATGGAGCAACTACTAGCATATAGCTGCTTACAACTTCATTGAACAAGTAAATAAGAGAGATGTCACAAGACAACTAGGCCACCGCTGAATTTGGCTTTTGCAAATATTGCCTTACATCAGCGAGATGAAAACCAAAGGCAGTTCACAAGTCACAGTGAAGAAAAGCAACCTCTCCTCGGAGTCAACCGTGCTCTGTACCGTGTTCTTCGCAATCAGTCCCTGCCCATTATATCCTGCCAGTTATGTGCCTGTGTCTGTGCAGAGGTATTTACCACAGATGGCAAGGTGGCATCTGCTTTTGGTAGTCTGCTTTCTAGCAAATGCCTTGGGAAGTAACATGCAGCACTGAGCAGGAACGGCTGCTCCCACCATGCCACCTCAGGTGGCACAGCTCCAGCCCCAGCAGGCTCACCATGTAGCCCACTGCAATCCTGCCCCTTTGGCACATACCTCTATCACAGTAGGAACATAATGATGTTGGCATTATCAGGGATATGTCTACAGAATAGACTAGACTATTTCAGTTGGAAGGGACCTACAATGATCATCTAGTCCAGCTGCCTGACCAATTCAGATGAAAAGCTAAAGCATGTTGTTAAGAGCATTGTCCAAATGCCTTTTACACACGGACAGGCTTGGGGCACCAACCACCTCTCTAGGAAGACTGTTGCAGAGTTTGAGCACCCTCTTGGTAAAGACAATCTTCCTAATGTCCAGTCTAAATCTCCCTGGTGCAGCTTTGGACCATTCCCATGCRTCCTGTCACTGGATCCCAGGGAGAAGAGCTCAGCACCTCCCTCTCCACTTCCCCTCCTCAGGAAGCTGTGGAGAGCCGTGAGGTCGCCCCTCAGCCTCCTGGTCTCCAAACTAGACAAGCCCGGAGTTCTCAACTGCTCCTCACAGGACGTTACTTCCAGCCCTTTCACCAGCTTTGCTGCCCTTCTCTGGACGCATTCAAGGACCTTGAATCTATCAATCATACAATATATTGGTATCATGCCATATATCATATGATATACGGATATCATAAATGATATTATTGTGGTTGACCAATAAACCCCTAGAAGGGAAGAAGGCTCAGTGGAGAAAGGCAAGGGCAATGAGCCCGTGAAGCTGAGGGGATAATGCAGGGTGTGACTGACCACAGCTGTTGCAAAGCAAGCTGACTTTAGCTCAACACAAAGGGGACCAGGGGTGGCCTTTGTTTTAGGTAAACAGCTATCAACAGTTGAGTGGATCCACTGGTGGTGTAAACACCTCCCTGAGTTAGCCAGACCAGCATAGGGGGAATGAATCTGTAGCTCAGCCTCACATAGGATATAAAAACTAAATAGCTAACAAAAGAATTTTGAAGAGAGCAACGGGCTTGAGCTGGCTTCAACCCATGTATTCCTGCAACTGGGGATGCCCAGCATCGTGACGGTGAGAGTATTAAAGAGATCAGTAATGGAGATCATATTGGCATTGTACTTGAATGGTGTATTGCAATTGCTGTATTTTTCTGAGTATAACTTACATTTTTATTGTGCTGTGTTTTCAGTATAATTTGTATCAAGCTGCTAAATCAGAAATCCTGTGTAACAACTATCTTCAAAGAAGTAAAGTTGGTATTAAACATTACACCCTCCACATGTGAGGTATCTAAAAGAACCCAGTCAGAGTATTGGACTCTGACATATATATATATATAAAATATTATAGGTTCATGGATGTGAATCCATAGGGTGGCAAAATCCAGAATAATATTTAATTACCCGTACCACAGTTATTAAGCTTGTATCTACCTATAAAAATATGTTATACTTACATAAAGTTTTGTTTCATAGATGCACTCAGTCTGTCAAGCCTGTCAGGAATAGATGCCAGTTTTAGAAGTAGAAAGCGCATTCACCTGTTCCTCCCCCCAGAAAGCACTCTGCCCAACGCAGCTGCAGTCAGGAACGTAGCACATCTAAAAC
Source organism: Oceanodroma leucorhoa (assembly GCA_030449065.1). NCBI lineage: Eukaryota > Metazoa > Chordata > Aves > Procellariiformes > Oceanodroma > Oceanodroma leucorhoa. Next base: position 1,124,978 of record JASVER010000046.1, on the reverse strand, counting down.
AGGAACTCGCTCCCAAAGCAGCAGCTTGTTGTGCCTGGTGTTGAGGACATAGCATTGCTTTTATGGAATTCCAGGCTGTTTTCCCAAATACGTTAATGCAGTATTGGAAGAAGAAAGGTGGAATAAATGAGATTAAGGAATCTAGAAGAGCTACACCCAACAAGTGCCACCACCACCACAGTGAACTTCCTACTGTGTTTGCAATTTAAAGAGAGAACATGTAAGAAGCTCCCACAACCTAAAGGTCACTGTGATGTGGACTGCTTAGTACAGAAACAAACCACTTAACAACATTCCCTGTGCCTTCACCCAAGCAGCAAACGTTTTCTTCCATTTCCACAGCTACCTTACATAGTGCTGCCCGTCGAACACTGTGGTGACACGCTGCCCCATCAAGTGACCCTCATCCATACACCCCACTGCCCGGCTGCACCTCTGGGACGTGCAGTTGTGATCTCTGACACTGGCTGGTTCAACAAGAGCAAGCAGTTCAGGACAGAGGACCTGCAGAAGGGCAGGTCCGATAAAATCTTCAACCCATATTTTTCACCTTAAAGCTGAAAAAAGTAGTTCTGGAACAGAGTATTAAAAATTCCAGATAAAAATTATCGGCCTTTAAAAATGAATTATGCATCTGAGGAGACTAAACGGTGGTGCAGAGATAAGAAAAGCTGTATTTGTGCAAACTAGGAAAGTAACAAAAAATAAGTTTCTGCTTGTGTACTCTTAGAATCAGAGCCCATCCTTTCCACAAAAAACGGTCTGCCCATAGAGCGACACACGGTGCAACTGATCTGTCATTTTAAGGCAGCTCAGCACAACCTGGAATATTCAAAGGAGCAAAGGATCAGGGAAGGGAAAGCCTACAGGAGAAACCAAGAACTCGGCGCTTGCACAGTCATAGCAAAAAGATGACAGAGGAACATGATATTATACGCCTGTCAGTTGTTGCAGGCACAAATCCCATAATGAAGAGCTAATGCCTTAGGGGACCACGCAGGTACAGAAGCAGGCTGGGGATATACTACAGGTAGAAATTACAGAGCTCAACTTCTGTTGGACAGCCTTCTGATAAAAGTATGGGGAAGGGAGCAAAAATGCCAAGTGACCTTCCAGTGGGCCTTGGTTTGCTTTCAGGTGGGAGTGTATGATGTGGCATACAGCTGAGGAAGGGGGAAGGTCTTCATTGTCCATTGAAAAATAGAAACTTGTAAGATGTCAGAGTTGAAAAACTGGTTTAATCTATAGCATCTATCCATACAGCCAGCTTACCCTGCTGGAGTCTCAACTTCTCAGATCATACAGCTTTAGGTTTATTTTGGAGGATTCTTCAGGAAAGGAACATCCTTCCCTTCCATTGTGGTCATTTGGAGGAACCATACAGAACTTTATATACTGCTTCTCTAACTGCTACAGTAATGCACCATCCCTCTGCAGTTCCCAGTGACTCGCTCAGTGCAGGGAACGGCCGTAGGGTTAAGCTTGTTCTTTACTCCCAGGCTCCCAGCCCCCATAATACAATCCGCCCAGATTATTGCTGCAGTCACGTGGCCCTCACATGGGTCAGTTTGCAGGACTGAGACCAAAAAGCATAAATGGAAATAAAACCAACCAAACCAAAAAGAAAATAGCCCTTAGTGCATGTTTAGTTACAAAAACCAGAGTGGCAAATAATAAAAGGATGCAGATCTCCCAGTTACACGTGTATCAGCTACTTAGTAACATTGCAAAAAAACAGATGCTGGGCAGTCACCCTTTTTCATTCAAGCACAATTAAAAAACACTCTATGCCAGCGTATTATGTACAAAATCACGTACAGTTAAAATAAGCAACTGAAAGTGTGAATGAGATTCTAATATACAGTACTTTCACACAGCCGAAGCTATTTTATTTTACAGGATGAGTCTTTTGCGTTAATCTTTTTCTGAAAGCCCAGTAAAAACAGCATGAACTACTTAAGCAAAATTTAAGAGACCACTTACAAAGTAATATTTGCATAGCACTGTAAATCTGCATATTTGTTTGGGCACGGTTCTTAGTAGAAACTACAGTAGGTGACAGGGTTGGGCTTTCTTAATAGCTTCTTGTTTTTAACCAGACTCAGACGCATCTCTTCTGAACGTCATAAAATCAAGTGTAGGAAATAACTGTAAAAATGTACAAAAATATATACACATGCACAGTAAATGCGTACCCTGTATACAGTTTTATTACTCATTAGATTTGGCTAATAATGATCATCTGGTACTTACACTTCCCTCCAAATGACAAGTTTGTAACAAATCGATCAGGTTAAGGATGGCGAGTTTTCTCAGAGAGAAGGTTTTCATTAAAGCTACAGTACTTGCTGGTGATCTTTAGGAGCGAGCGACACGCCAGCTGGCAGTGGCTGCCTGGCGTTCAGGCAAGTAGCATTCAGTTGTCGCAAGGCAGAGCTCTGGCAAAGCTGAAGCGAAAGAACACGGAGGGGCACAGCCTGGCTCTCTGCACAGATGCACATGCACGTAATAAAGGAGGTCTGTAGAACCAGTTCATGCCTTGAGGGGAAGAAAAAAAAAAATAATTCCCGATGAGCCTCTTGCTGCCCGCTCTTCCTCCCTTCGCAAATTAGATTTTAGTGTGACTAGTAAATTGGTGTGTTTTTCTTGGAAATACACCTTGGCCAAAACAAAAAAAAGAAATAAAACTTGTCTAAGACTGAAAATTGGTAGTGGCAGCCCGCACTACAGAATACTTCCAATTTAGATTTTAAAAGTACTATTATCATAGAATCATAGAATCATTAAGGTTGGAAAAGACCTTTAAGATCATCGAGTCCAACCATCAACCCGCTACCCATGCCCACTAAACCAAGTCCCGAAGCACCTCATCCACACGTTTTTTGAACACCTCCAGGGATGGTGACTCCACCACTTCCCTGGGCAGCCTGTTCCAATGCCTGACTACCCTTTCAGTGAAAAAATATTTCCTAATACCCAATCTAAACCTCCCCTGGCGCAACTTGAGGCCATTTCCTCTCGTTCTATCACTTGTTACTTGGGAGAAGAGACCAGCACCCATCTCTCTACAGCCTCCTTTCAGGTAGTTGTAGTTATATTCCAGTTTCTGCTAAAGTGTCTATTTTAAAAAATATATTTCCCCTTAAAAAGGTAAAATGCTGCTTCCGCTAATGTAAAGCTTTTTAGGAATAGACAATCAGCTGCACTCAAGTACTCTCAAAAGTAAAAGTGAACAAATTAACTTTCTTCCCAGTTTTGAAAACTGAAGAGTGGCTTGTAACTATGGGTATAACATTTTAAGAAATACAGGCAGCTTTCCATAAACCTAGAGAGGCTAAGGATAGCAGAAACATGACACGTTTGGCTTACGGATGCCAATCCACTGTCTTCCCAATTCCAAAGCATGAAATATTTTCACGACGTTTTCTGGTGGCTACCAAACTTGGCACAGAGCCTGTAACATGGTCTTCCAGAAAGTTTTCCCTCAAAACCACAGCAGGTTAAAAAAACAAAACAAAACAAAAAAAACCAACCCCAAAACCACGAACAATCTGCAAGGATCTTGATGCAGAGATTGCTGAGACAATCAGATAAACTAGTCTTCAAGATAAATAGGGGGAAGTGTGGCAGAGTAAGAGTTGCCATCTGTAACAAGGAGATAAGCCCTCCAAGACAAATTCTGACCCCAATCACGTGAACATGGCAAGGGCTACCTCCTAAGTTGTCTGTCACAGGCAGGTTTCACATTCATATTAGAGTCAGAGTTCGCCTGCCCACATACACGCTTCTCTCTGGTTTGCAAAGCTCCTGGCCATCACGCCATTTTCTCAGGGCAAGAATTTGGCCAGATCTGTCGGTGTTCTTCCTCCCTTCAGCRATGCACCTTGTGGTGTTCCTCCTCCTTCCAGCGATGCACCTTGCAGCTCTCAGCATGACTGTTACCTGCTTCAAATGACGGCTTCACTCAGCTCTGGCAGCTCTGGAGCAGCCCATTGCGGATCAAAAAGTTCAGAAATATGGAAACAAGTAGCTATGACAAACTGGGTCAAAGTATAAATTCAGCATTACCATTATGGGGATGGGCTTCTTTCCACAGGCATAAACCAGAACATGTAGTAATCGTCTGCTGTGAACCAGAAACTTCACACCAAGTGACGTAAGCGCACGGGCATCCAGGAGACACTGTGTGCTACGCCAGTGTATTCAATTTTCAAAGGAAATCTAGGAATGGATTTTTCACTTTTATCCGCATTGCCCTCCAGCATCTGAAAGAAACACACTCAGGCTAGGTCTGTCCAATCTTGGCCTTAGACTTCTTAACACATACTTCTCCAAGATGCCAAAATATATGAATATTATCTGTCTTCAATCTGAAACACTCTACATCGTGTGAACTCAGCATTATTAAAAGCCTCTAACCCCACATTTCTTTAATCAAAATGTACATGAAGTAAGACCAGATTTTGGGGTAGTCCCAAACAGAAACTGTACCTTCAGCAATTATCAGATGTACAGTGACCCCCACTTGCCAGTTACTCCAACTGTTAGTGAAGACCTTGTCCCAACTCCCTTCTGTTGATTTCATCAATGCCAGAGGGACCCGTTACCAGGTAGTGATGGCCTATGTGAGCAGGCCTGGGAAGGACTTCTCTTCCCTAATAAAAGTTTTGCTCTGAAGCAGCAAAGTTGCATTATCACTTAACACAACTTAAACACAACTGCGTCACTTTAGACCTACTGAGCACGTCAACCAGTGCCAAAATGCAGGAAGACAAAACCCCAGCTATGTGAGACAATTTCTGTAGGACTCGTTCAACTGGAAAGGTCCAAGTTCCAGCTAAGAGGTCGTAACCAAACCATCTGCAGAAAATACAGGCAACCAAATAAATATACAGACATCAGTAGATGGAGACAAGTGGTATCACGTGGAAGTGAGCGGACACACTCACTTCTTCTGTGAATACTAGCCAATTATGACAAAGGTAGTGGTCATATTCATTGGTCAGCAATTAAGTGTTGAGCCCTTCAAGATAAGTTAAAGTAGAACAAAGGAACGTTGCCCATACTCTTTGTGCTGGAGACAGATATTTTGCTCAGTGACGCAAAGTCAATTGCAAGAGCACATTCAGCCCACAACGAGCAAGAGAGAACTGTAATCCCTACTGAGCCAAGACCTCTGGATACCAGTTATCTGGTCCTTCTTCAGCATCAGCTTTTTGTGCCTTCCTAACTGAGAGATGCCACAATGCCAGCAGTCTCCGAGCTCTCCTGCCAGGTTCTTAGATGTAGGTCAACATGATGCTACCTTGGAACTGCAAATCCCACTTTGAGAGCAACATCATTGTCCTTCATGACAATGACAAGTGCTGCCAAGGCAAGGAGCATAGCATCTGTCCATATTAGTCTGAGAATCATCCATCTTCAGAGTCAATGCTGAACTCCATGGCAGTCAGCTTGCAAGTCGATACTGGAGAACATGGTATTTAGTCTAAACAATCAAGCAATAAATGAAGTTTTGAAAGGTGGAGAGAGAAAACGCTCCTATAGCTTTAAGTTTATTAAACCTAGCATGGTTGAAAAGGAAAAGACGAAAAACATGATATATTTTTGTTTATTATTGCTCTTAAAGGGCTTGGTAGTCAAATATACAAGCTATGTTCTATTAAACCAGAAGAAAATAAGATATAAAATCTATGCTCACTTTTCCAATCCAAGCCACCTGCTAATCTTCATTAGTGACATTAACTTCAGCTATTTCCAGTCATTTTAATTTATACATATTCTGTGTAAGTGTGCACGCACGTGTGTATAAAAACCCCTATTTGAGGAGATAAAATTCAAAATGAAGGGATTTGTGTTGGTTTTGTACTGTTTTGTGCATTGCTGTATATTTCAATTTTCCAAATGGTTACTGATATGCCTGTTTAGAAGAGCAAAATTTAAGTAACTGATGATGTATTTATTACATTTTAAAAAAGAAAGCATGACCAATAAGTTATGATAAGAAAATATGAAATGTTGATTATTCTCCCCTTGATGTACATGCACTAATCCCATGATTGCTAATAGGGAGTTACATGCACTAAGAGGAGAAAAGAATCCCGTAAAGAGAAAGGCTATTAATTCCCCTCTCCTTTGAGCATCTCCCCTCTTCTCAACATTAAGAAGGGATTTATTTTGTGAAATTCTTGTCATGCCCATTAATATACTGCTCAAAATGTAATTATAAAACATAGTTAATGGTCAGCCTGCTTTGCAAGCCTCACTCTGCTAAGCCAGTACAATTTATATATACTCAATATCATCTTCAGGAAGCAAGTATACAGCATTTGTGACATCTTTCTAAGAAGGAAGGATTATATCCGTTACTGAATTACTTAAGAAAAAGAAAAAAGAAAAAAGAAAAGAAAGAAAAGCCCACCACTGTTAGTCCTCCAGTTAAAAAACAGGGAAAAGTCAGGGAGTTATATTTATCAGCATTTGGAAGTCTAACCATGTTTAAAGACAGAGTAGAAAAACATCCAGCAAGGAAAGCAGAGTCATGGCTAGGCCCTGTTCTCCTCAATTCCCAAAGCATATTCCAAATTCCACTAACATTAACAACAGTTTTGCATCCCCTATCTTAGGGAAGATTTATTGAGGGGACAAAGATGACATACTAATGCTGGGGCTATGGGTACAATGATTCAGTGAGGATGAGTCTAACAGGAGACAGATAACATAAGTCATCCTTCAAATCCTCTTGTTGAAAAGACCACAAATAAAAATCAAGTGCATGACAGAACAGTGATTCATGACCCCAAGTAAAATATTTTTCTAAATTACAGAACTGCTCTTCCAGTGTTTGAAAACAGAAAAACCTGTGGGAGAAGAGGTTACATTCCAACAGTTAGAGTAAATACGAAAAGAAGGTAAATTATTACTCTCTTATCTTGGTTACTAGAGCAAAGATGAAAATAATGACCAGTGCTTTGATAAGATCTGCTCTTTACAAAAGTGAGATAAATATTCTAGTGGCAGCTGGGTTAAAAATACAGACCCTGAGGGTCAGCTTCTGCCCTCAGCTGTAGATCTGCAAACCATTTCACCCACTTCTGAGCATAGCCAAATGCAGACTGTGGCCTTCAGATTCGAACATACAGGTAGTTCCCATCTGTTTGCAAATAATTCCTCACCTATGCATACAGCAGCAATCTACAATAATCCCAGAATGTGCGTTTGTAAAAAAGAAAAAAGAAGGGGGGGAAGAGACAGGTACAGCCATGATTCTGATCTCTAATTTTCAGTGAAAAAAATCAAAGGTCAACAAGCAAAACTAAAGATACTTAAAATCCCTGAAGAGACCCCATACTCTTTCTAATGCGCAACAGCACAGCTCACCTTGCAATATACTTCACATTAACATCTAAAGCACGACCAAGTAGAAAGTGCGGTTCACCCTATCATTACAGCACACAGGGTAAGATCCTGGCCCCATTTGAATCAATGTCAAAACTCTCATTAAAAGTTCAAGAGATGCCAGTATTCAAAATCTGATTGCTACAGACGTCTCCTTTTTAAATTTTTGTAAAAGAAGACATTTTGAAAACTATTGTGTTGATTTCTGCTGCTGCCTCCCAGTTTACTGAGAGAGGTTGGCTGAACTGGACTTTGGTGATGAGAGATGTGAACAGAAATAAAAGGAGAAAATGTCAGGACAATTGAATAGATTTCCTTCTTTGCACAACTCCAAATCCCACGATCACCATTAATTCAGAAAGCAAAACAAGCCCAAACAGATTCAAGATTACATAAATGTATAATGTGAAACAGGGCAAACAACACTCAAGACTGAAGTAATTAAACAGCCTTGAGCAGTTAGCAGGAGTTATGATGAGAATTTTATACTGTTTTAAATAGTAGTGGATCTGTTCTATGGTATGTGCTGATCAATAACGTGCTGCTTCCAAACTCCACTATCCGTTCTCTCGGATTACAGAAGTTTTAAGACGTTGCCTGAAAATAAAAAATACCAGTGTAACATACAAATAGGACTTCATCTGTAGCCATGACAACACAGCCTTTCCAAAATGACTCTAACCCAATCAATATCTGTCAATTAATTTAAGAAGGGTTGTTTTTTCCTGGCTCATTAATAAAAAAAGTTGGAAATCAACGGACATTATGTTGGCTTTAGCGAGAGGAAACATTCAATGGCTCCTGTTGTAAAAGTGAGTGTAGTGCTCTTGACAGAAACCAGTGTATTCAGTCATCTGAAGATGCATGTGGCCGTGGCCAATGCCCTCTTTTCTCCCCCCACCCCCAAGTCCCCCAACAAAGCAAGAAAAATTAGTTCTTCTTCCACCCCACCCCAGATTTTCTCCCATAGTTTGACTACAGTAATCCTTAAACAGGCAGAAAGTTGATGCGTTCTCTTCAGTTGATGCCTCCAACTTCTTCATTCTTGGCTCAAGTTTTATTCATTAATATTAGTCAACAGTTATTAAGAAAAAGATAGTTTCTAAGTGTTTGTTGTTGGTTTTTAACTGAAGTTAATCGGATACCATAGTCTGGTTATATGTGCTGAACTGCAGCTGTCAGTTATTCCTTTTTCTTGAATTCTTGGTTCCCATAGCTGGAGCCTTTTTCTATTTCAGTTACTCCTATCAGTCTACGAACTCCAAAGGAAGCTTTAAAATATAACAGAGAAATGGGAGGCATATTAAAACCAGTTCAAGGATTTAGGAAGTTACATGTAAACACACAAGCAGAAGCAACATGAGTTAACCCAATCCTGAAGACAGTAGTGACTACAGACCAACAGTGCGCTGTATGAGGCTGCACATAGATCACAGGTCAGATGTCACTAAAAGAGGAGGACAATCCAGATTTAAAAATACAATTAATGCTTCTATGTTGATTAACAGGATAGGTAGTATGTACACTGAAGCATATCCCCACTCCTGTCCCCATTTGGGGTGGTTTTTTTTGGTGTTTGTTTGTTTGTTTGTTTGTTTTGGGGGGGGTTGTTTGTTTTGGTTTTGTTTTTGTTTTTTTTTTTTGCTAGGGCTTTTTGTTTGGGGGTGTGTGTGTGTGGTTTTGGTTTTTTGTTGTGTGTGTTGGATTTTTTTTAATTTGCAGCCAAGGTGCGCAGTAAGAGTATTTTGTCCTCCAGGCACCATAATAATGGGCTACAAGACTCACTTGCTATTGATTGCTATACATATTGCCTAAGATATGAAGGCAAGCCTGCCTGGATTAAAGCTTTTGAAATAATAAAAATGCTATATAGTATAAAGACTACAGAGTGAGCTCCAAGTACTCTCTGCAAGTCCCATTCATATTAATTAATACACAGAACTTATTGGAGGTAATGGATCCTATTACATGTCACTCTGGGCTTAGCATCTTCTCTGCTTTTATTACCTGCTCCAACAAGTCCCAGGAATGCAAGGATAAGGAGAGGTGATCCACTTGCGAAAACTCCAAAACCAAATGTGAAGAGAGGAGAGAGGAGAACTGTGGCCCAAAAAACAAAGTTTAGGAGAGTCCATGGTCTCCTAGGAGGTTTAAACTGCTGGCCAGGAAATACGCCTTCCTGATTATACATCTCTTGCAAAGCATCCTGGGAGAAAGAGAACATAGAAGAAAACATGTTCATAATGTTTGCACCAAGACTAGTCAACACCAGGATGTCAAGGACAGTATCTGTGGTAAATACCCATCAAGAGTACACAGCATCCATTTCCATCTGCTGTCATTTATTTGGGCATTTCTGTTGACCGCCAAGGCTACCGTATTAGTGCTTTGAAGGCAATCTGGGCCACCATCAGGAACTGAAACCATATCAGCCTCTCCACTACCAAATACCTTCATCTCTTCTCTTAATTGCTTAGGAATTTAGGGCAGCAGCAGGCCAGAGGCCAATTCAGACACTACTTGCCTCTTTGCTGGATGCTTTTTCTTCCCATTTTTACTTCCAAAAAGGTCAGCATGATTTAGCTAAGTATAGCAGAAAAATGCTGTAAAAAATAGCAGAAAAATACAGCCGGAAGAGGAAGGCAAAGCACAAGCTAACCAGCAGAGACAGCACTGTGCTAGCCATAACCCCAAGACTTCAACAGAGCAGTTGCATCCTGAGCTGAGCCTCCAGAGAGATGCAATCATGAAACACATCACTCAAAGGAGCAGCGTGCCCACAGTCTTCTCTCTGTAAGAATATTCTGTAAGGTTTCCAAGCCATTACCAAGGATGTCTCAAGTTTGCCTATTTCTTATTTTTCCCACTTAAGCTGTTTTTCTTTTAGCTTCCCTTATAAAGGGCTGAGAAGCGCAAGGCATTCCTTGCCAATAACACAGCCTTTTGAGGACATACCCTTTGTGCAGGAAGAGCACTTTAAGGATTCCAGTTACAACATATTGCTACCACCATAAGATCAATACATAAAATACCCACATGTGTAATACCTCCCCGGCAACACCTCACACCAAAGTTGAATGGAGCTACAGCCAACATCAGCAAGGAACACCAAGCCCCCCACCTGCAAGCGAAGCAGAGCATTATGCCCAAGGAATGGCGCCAGGCAGAGTGAGTGCTCTGTGCTGCATCTGCTTAGCTCTGCATTTACTGTTTAACAAAGCAGGAGCCAAGCAGAGAAAGACCACCTCTGTAACATATACCTTAATGTCTGCTGCTCCAGCCAGGCAACCTCAGAAGGAATTCTTGCATCTAAGAGCCTTTTCACATGGGAATTACATGATGGCATGTCCCTGATAACAGGAGGAAGGATTCAAGGATCCCAAATGTTTTGTTTTGTTTTGTTTTTGAGCTCTCTAACCCCCTATTACACTAACTGAACCACAAGCTAGTTTGATATACCTGCTAATGGGAGGTGGGGGGAGAAGATTATTATAGCTACTACTCTTTGTAAGATAACTTCTCTCCCCTGAATTGAATTAGAGCTTAGGTATTCAAACAAATTAGCTTAAAATGAAACTCAGAAGAGGACTTCCAGACCCTTACAAACAATCCGCTGCCGACCTACAGACTAAGCGTAAGCTTGGAAATGCTGCAGCACAGGTCATCATAGCAGAAGAAAGCCCAAGATAGTTAAAGTTTCTGTACTCCTGCTTTCCCACAAAGATATGCAACACAAAAATCAAGATACACATTTCAAGTTCAGCAATCCACTAATTAGGGCTGGGCAACATTAATTACAGTTCTCTCCTCCTCCCCACAGAACTGTTAAATCTGTGATCAAGAAATTAACCATCTAAGGTAAAAAAGAAAAGACACGAGGAAAAGCTTTGAGCCCTTTGAAGGCATGCTGGCCATGCGCTAATCAGTCCCCGGCAGCAGATCCCAGGGACTGTCTGTACCATGTCACACACCACTGCAGAGGTATTACCAGGAGGCAGAAGGAAAGTGACAGTGGAAGAAACATGAAAGCAAAGGACAATTGCAGCTAAGAGCCGGGACCGGCTGTCCCTGACATACAGTTATTACTCTTCTTGAGTGCCTAAAAACACCCACAGGGAAAATGGAGCTTTTAGAAATGTATGACAGAGACCCAAGAGCTGAAGAATATAAAAAGACAGTGGATTGCTATTAGTCTTCCGCAACTCAGGCATATCTCTGAATCCCATTGTGCTTCCCAGCAATTTTAGACCTACTCACTAGCCAGCCCTCTGCGGCCAAGGGGCTCTTCTGTACTGCTCCTTCCAGCAGTTTGAGGGATGGTTGCCAAATTATACATAATATTTCCATCTCTTTTCTCCATCCAGTGGAAGAGTGTGCATTACTCAGTGCCTTAATATACTACCCCTGTGAAAGTCCCAGAAGAGAGAAAAGAAAGCAAAGCTGTTTACCTTTTCCTGATAAAGCTTATGAAGCCAGTTTGCAGCTTCCTTTTCATCTTGAGGGATATCTTCCAGAGGAAATCTCCTAGTTTAGTAGAGAGATTAAAAAAGGAAAAGAAAAAAAAAAGAATTAAGGGAAAATCCAGGTATTTGACTTTAAACCTCTAGTAGGGAAGATCTTCCATTCAATGAAGGGCATAAGCTAAAGGTAATACTGTCACTGATGGCAGAGGTCTTAAATGCAGAGAAGAAATGGGACTTAAATAACACCTGATTCTCCACCTAAAACAAAAGAAACTGTACAAGCTCCTATCAATTTCAGAGCACATTAGTAAAAACAAGCATTTCCCATTCAAACACTGTTCTTCACGGAACCGCCACCAGTTAACTCCCAGTGAGCTCAGACTGAGGCACCCAGAGCTGGGAAAAGACAAGCGAGTGGCAAAACCCAGGATAATTGTTACATTTTGTTAGTGAAAACCCCATTTTGGAAGGAATGGGAGGGGTGGTTAAAAATTCACTTTGTACCAACTCTAAGGAAAACATCTTCTACAGCGACTGCACTTCTCTCTCCTTGCCTCTCCAGCCCTACAGATTGAGGCTTGCCGTTCTGGGTGCATACAAAAATTATGCCCAGCTCCAGGTACTGACCTGACCTCACTGAGAACACCTTTTAAGAGCCTCTTTCTAGTGGTGAAGAGCCAGCCATTTTCCTGCATTCTTTTATTTGCCGAGATAGGCCACTAACACGCTCCCAAATGTGTCGTCTCCTTTCTCAGTGGCACACATCTCAGTCCTGGATCAATTCAGAAAGAAGCTGCTCGGTTTGTAGAAGGCAGGCACACCTTACTCTCAGCTCGAACATATTTTGGCAACACTTGGACTGTATCAGGGCCCTCTTACAGTGGGGCAGTAAGAACAGAAGGGTGACTTCTGGGAGGGCTCTAGACGCAGTGATCCCAGATACAACTTATTTGCTGCTGTTCAACCAGGGAATATATTTCTGCAGTACATACTAAAGCCTGCGAGTCTGCAGCAGCAGAGGGAGGATATTCTAATACATTTCTAATAATTTCTGCATCCCATAAACAAATTGAACACCAGATTTTACAGATTTACTTTCATTAGCTCTAACAGGAGGAGCTGCTCAATTAATATAAATAATGCTCAACAAAAGCTCAGTAAAAAGTCATTTGCTGAAATCTCTCTGGTAAAGTTGTCGCTCTATTGCTATCACCACTAGAGGGTACTCACAGCAATAACATTTGATAATTTAGCTGATTATTTTCTCTGGAGCCAGTCTGGAGAAAGACTGGATCCTCTGCAGAGAGCTAAGCTTCTTACCTCTGCACAGGTAACTGCATATGCATATACCAAGAACAAGAGCTTACGTGCTTCCTTTCTCTGATCTAAGCTAAGTCTGCTGGCACATTAAAGACACGTTCAATTTTCAGCAAGAAGACTGTAAAAATAGTTTCCTTATTCTCATAGCTTCCTCTCCAAAACAGAGAAAAAGCTTCAAGTGTAGAAAATCATCTTGAGAAGGTTGATTCAGTCCACAAACATATTTTAAATCAAAATTATCGGAACACAGTCATTAGTTCCTTTAATAGGGTACAATTAGTAATTTTACCTGGCAATACCATCCTCAATAGAATTTTATGAACCCAAACCTCTTCTAACTACTATTGAAAACTACATTTCTCTTCTCTCCTCTCACTATCTCACCAATAAATAAAACCCACTTGCATCTCCGTTAGCAAGCCATGGGATATTTAACTGAATGCAGCTGCTCTTCAATGTATAATTATACAGATGTACATCCATACATGTGTACCCCAGATCTAGCTAGACATGCTACATGCATCTGCCATCAGTATGGAATTACAGGTGGCAACCACCTGACTGGCGGTTTTGCTAGCTGGTAAGTTGCCTGCTCACTTTCCTCATCAGGAATATGTCTGGCAAGTGTAAATAGTCAAAATGAAACCCCTTGCAAATGAGTGACCCCATCTCTCTCCCCATCACCTCCGCAGCCTTCTTTCCAGCTGAAAGACTAAAATGTGGAAAATGCAGTATCTGAGAACAGAACTGGAACACGTGTCCTTCCCTTCCCCATTAGGGTTGCAGCACTCTGCCTCCCCTGGGATAGCATTTCTTCCACTAAACTGTTGCTGCTACACAATAGATAATCAGTGTGATTCCCTACAAAGTCTTTCACCATTGGAGGCTCTGGGAAGACACACCTGCTTTCATTAGAAGGACAATGTATAGAGCCAGTGCCATGCATCTGCAACGTGCAGACCCAAGGCCAGAAGAGAAAGGTGTGGGGGGAAGTAGCAAGGCTTTTTTTTTTTTTCTTTAAAAAATAAACATCAACCTCATCACCAGAATGTAGCAATGTTTTCCAAAGTGTGGGTGAAGTCCCCAGAGAAGCAGAAGTGAACTGTCAAAAGAACTGTGGGAAGAACAACCAGGTCATTTGTCAGGTCCAAACATAAAAAGGAAAAGAAGAGATTCAACACGAAAGGGTTGGTAGTTTTTATGATCACAAGGGAGCCTTTAAAGCAGAAGGCAACAAGTAGAAAGTAAGAAAGAGAAAGCATGTGTGTGTGTGCATGCACATGTGTATGTGCTGATGGGGTCAGGTGTTAGCAGTTACTCTTTCAGGCAAAAGAGTAATGAGGAATGTGAGGAACATACCACTTCATTCATACGATGTCTGAATTTCAGCATTATTTAACTTCTAATCTGCTAATCAAACCATGTGAGAGAAGGAGAGAAACTGGCACAGTAAGGAGCTTTACACCATTTACTACAAGAGACTACTCATGTTGGACAGGCTATTTATGCTATGCATATGCTCGCAGCAGACTGGGAAGGGGGCAGAACAGTTGGTTTTCTGCTCCCAGCAGAGAAAGGAAAAATGTGGACTAGTGCCCTCACTGCACAAAACTGGGGGAAACCGCGTAATGACAGTGTGGTCATACCCAGGCTTAAAAAGTCTGCCCAGCGTTCTCTGACTTGCTGGGTGATATCATGGGATCTCACACATGAAAGTGAACTAAAGCAGGGGGGAAATGGGGAGGTCTTTGTAGCCTGCAGAGAAGCTTGAAGGACAAGGAAAAGGGGACTACAACATTACCCGTAAAAAAAATCTGAATACACTTCAACATGCCAAAGCATGCATCTTAGGGCTCACCTCCATCATTATACGCTCACCTTACACACATATCTGCTTCATATTTCTTTCCATAAAGAATTCCTAATAAAGACGGGTTCTTGTTTCCTCTGAAATTTAGTGTTACATCATACACTGCTGAAACTGTTAGAAAAAAGAAAATATGGTTGTTATATCAGCAATTCTAGCAACCACGTTGCCGGCATCCTTGCATTAGACAGCAATAGGGCCTTGTGCAAGCCTTGCATTAATGATGTCAGGTAGCAGAGTCCTTTACTACTTTGTGTTTACATGTTGTATTTATCTGTATCAGCCACCTGACATTCCCATCTACATAATGTGTGTGTTACCAAAACACAAGACAACTTGATGAACTAAGCAACAATGACATACATGAAAGGTTTGTTATTTTTTTAAGACTGGTATCGGAGAGTTATGTGGCACAAATTCATGGCTGACATGCTGAATGCCTATTACTGCCAACTGACTAGTTGTAATGGATGTAATGAACAAGAATATACTACACTGTGCTACACAGAGTGTACTAAACAACACATCACAATTAATGCAAAAAACAAGTAGCAGCTTGCCAGTACCTGTTCCCCTGAGACACTGGACAGCAGTGGTGAAACCTTTGGTTCTGGGCAACAGGTGGTATTTCAGTTTAGGCAAGCCCTTGGATTCAGCTACCTCCATACTGATACGATGCTTGGTCTCTGTAAAACGAGTTCCTTCACAGTACAGGAGAAACTAATACAACAAGACAAAAGGCAAAAACAAGGACATCTTGAGATCAAAAGAAACCAAGCAGAATACTGAAAATTTGTGTAAGATAAACATACGTCCATGCATGTGCACACACTTCAATTGTCTCATTTGATCATCAAGTATTAGGCATAAGCACCACCTCACAACTCATTTACAATTATATTTAATTTTAACAACACTGGTACCAAATTTAAGGTGACATAAAGTCTAAACGGTTATACTTGAAACATTTACTTAAAAAAAGAAAAATCCCTGAAGGCTTTGGCTGGCTGGTGATGGACTAATCTACAAATCAGAAAAAGCAATCCAAATATCAGTACATGACCACTTTAGAAAAAAAACACACTAATCACTAGCTACCTAATTTATAATTTGTACTGTACAACCAGAATTACTTGTCTGAAGACAGACTTGTTTGTCTGAAAGCTTTGCTGATTTTTTTTTTTCGTTTTTATCAGTTGTGTTCATGAAAAACGGTGCCTTTCCCTAAAACCTTTACCTTGTTCATCTTGTAAGGCACCAATCTGACTGTGGTATCCTAAGCAACTATTAAAGACTTAAATCCTCCCATACTGACTTCAAGCAGCACAAAGCATCGATCTGTCCTTCTCCAGCCTCTATATTGCCTCTGCTCTAGTTGAGAGAGAGAGAGAGACCAGAAGCCATGCAAAGCCAAAAGCAGACGAACAAATCCCTTCTGAGGGCCCTAGGGTGAATTTCTGTTTATCCCTGGCCTTTTTGAAAGGTGGATATCATTCCCATTGTGCCAGCAATAGAAAACATTGCTGCATTTGAACGCACAAACCTCTGCATCCCTGGTAAGCAATGGAGTGGAAGAAAGGCAAGTTGCTACTACTCTCTCACAGCAGTATCATGCAACGTTGTAACATTGCAATTCAAAAGAAAGACTTGTCAAATGCATCACTACACATCTGCTATTTGTCAGTACTGTGGTTCCCTGACGACTTCTCTGTGGTGTATCCACATACTGTGCACCACAAAAGGTAAGTTAAATGAACGTTAAAACCGCAAAGCCATAGACATGAGAGTTAGACCTGCCAGAGTGCTGTGAGAGAACGGGAGCTGGTCCTGCAATCTTCATTTGGCCCTTGAGGGCACATTAATTATGAAAATCTGACCAACCACCACCACCAAGTGGTGAGGGCAGCACAAGGTACAGAGCGTAACGCCGCAATCTCAACCCCAGTCTGCAGTGCAAGCTCCTTCCTCTACCAAATTCTCACCCTCTTCTACTCAACAGCACAGTGATCCTTCTGGACCAAGTATGCGAGCAAGGTACAGACTGCGCTGCAGTGCAACGTGTGAGAAAGACCTCACGAAGGAAGGTTGCGCAGACAGCCCTAATTGTGGCATTTAGAATGCACAAAAATTAGGAAATTGATTTACTCGAATCAATTTTAATCATGATTTAAATTACCAAGCAGGAAATCTTGATTTAAATAATCAATGCTAACTACATTTTGTATTTATATTTTCTAGTTGTCTTCCCTAGAGACTAGTCCTTGGTTCTCTATCATTAAAATGTATAGATTTGCAACTAAAGTACAGTCTTGAGATTTTTTTAATTGGTAGGGTTTTTTCTTTTTTTCATAACACTAAATCAGGAGGATATATTAAATGTAGTTCATATCCATGTATTCAAGCAATTAAGTATTTTAAAATACATTCTCCAGATTCTTATTTTTTATATCTTTGTAATGATAGAAAATCACAAATGACGCATTCACAATGTACTAGTTGAGGCTTACTATTTCACTATTCATTTTAACCAGCTGTACTGGATAATATTGAAAGGTCACTTCAAATGCACAAAAAATCTCTTAAAATGTTTTATGAGCCAAATAACTATATTACATGCACTGCTATAAAAGCAAACCAGTAAATTTATCAAAACATTTGCATTCAAAGCTAGAAGAAGGTTAATAGGTTTGTTATACCACTGTGTTGCTGCAGTAAAATCTAACAACATTGCACATGATGAAACATCGATGTTTCACCGTTGACTTCAAATAATGTCAAAATAAAAAGGAAAAGCAGAACGGCAAAAGCAGATGTGAGCTTGCCATATGTTCTCATAGAGACTTTCTGGGAAACCTGTCATTTCACAGATCAATGAACATACTAACAAGAACTTCCTATCAAAATCCATGGTCTGCGCATCCCCACCCAAATTCACTCACTTGTCCAGAAAAAGCTTTTTTGTTTAGGTGTCTTTTTAGCCTACCTCAGAAAATGTAGCTTAAGGTTATACAGATTTAGTAGTCAAATATGGGCTGTTTTGTTTTGTTTTGTTTTAAAAAGGTAAAAATAAGTTCGGACAAAATTAAAGAGTATTCCACAAGCCTGATTTATAAATTATCGTCAAGCTTCTAATCATCTATGCAAGCTTCTGAACTGTTTCCCAAATGACCTCCCTTACCAACAGGCAAACAGAGCAACACTCTACCAGCATGTCCCAAAAGACCTTCTGAAACAGAGCACAGGTTTTCCTTGACAACACTTGAAGAAAATAGTGAGCAGACCTTCTCCTGATATATAAGGCTACAGTAAGACATGAGTATCTCCGTCACCATTTCACTTCTAGCAGTTGATCCTAGAGGAGGAACTCAACACTTACCCACATATATTCAGGATAATCAGCCAAACGTTTTAATCCTTGAATAACCGTATCTCTGTCTTCTTCCCATTTCCTTTTGCAGAAAACAATCTCAAGGAAGTACCACGTCCAGCCAATTAGGGGCACATATAGTAGCTCTCTCTTAGCAAGAACTTTGGAACTCTTGGAGAAAAACAAAAATAACAATCCAAAAGTCTCATTTGCTGATTTGTACAATGAGATCAAACAAAGACATTAAAGTTAAGATGATGAAGAGTTGATGGAGTTATATCTGGAAACTCAAATGGAAAGAAACTGTATGTGCATGGGTTTTAAATAGACCTATACTCCTCCAGATGAAGGGAAAGCTTATGGCCCCACGTACCCCTAGCACTCCGAAGCGCTCTGTCATAGTCCAGCCACACAAGAAGTCGATTTCAAAGTTGTGATTCAAGATGATGATGACATGTTCCTTCCCAAACGTGTTCACCGTGGCCTCGTCTGAGAACAAGGTGCACTCTGTGCCTGACCACCATTCCAGCAGCATTACCAACTCTGACAAACACGATGAAGACAGAGAAAGGAGTTAGGAGTGCTGCTTACAGAAAGCATTTAGCGTTTCATCTCCAGCCCCATTCAGTGCCTAGTCTCTTCTGACTCCCAATAACACTGTCACCTTTTCAGTAAAGGTGAAATGAGAACTTACGACGGGTACAGACCAAACAACATCACCATCCTTAAGCAGTATTTAGGGCACTAGATATATGCATTATGGATAATTTAACAAGTTTTTAACAGTGACAAGTTTGGGCATTATATTATGAATGCGAAATTTCATGATCATGGAAAAAAAAACCCAAAACTTTGTGCCTGAAAACAGACGGTTGACCTGTTGATTGCTCCACTAAATGAGTACAGTTTCTCCCAGGTGGAACACAAATTATGCATAGATGCAGCCTAATGCTTTTACTCAACATGAAACAAGCTTTATGGAAGTACACAGACCAATAAAGGGCTTTTAAAGGGATACAGTGCCATAGAACTTCTGCAATAGATTTTAATATTAGAACACAGGACTCTAATCGTTCTGTATTATGGTCGTCAACACAGAGTCAGAAGCACCGGAGAATCAAGCTAATTTATCAAAATACCTGGGCAAAGCCAGGAATGGTAAATTGTGTCTTTCTTTTACTGCAAAAGAAAGAATGAGCCCTTTCTCCTCTGTCTTCTCCAGCTTTTCAGTATCCCAGCGTCTCTCTTACTCCACCCTCCATTAATTTCTTTCATAATTTCCTTCATTACCCACTCTTCTTATTTTCCACCTCCCCTTTTTTCATGTTAAAAAAAACCTTCCAGTTAAATTCAGCACACACAGAATGCAGTTGCTATGGTTAGCCTATTTCTCTCATTTCAGTACAACCAGGCAGATGGAAGGCATTGCTTGTATCATGGGACAACTATAAAAAGTACGAGAATAGTTCATTCTCCCAGTAGGAAGATTTGCTTCCATGCAAACTGTAGTCATCGGTATTTTCTCATTTCAATGAGATATGGATGCAATCAAAATTTGGTTGCACAAATATGGCAGTTAAAAAGTCCAAGTCTTCCCACATTACTACGACAAACTTGCAGGGTCAAAACTGGAAGGCACCCCCTCAGTTCTCTACATCAGGTTCTGCAGTATTTCAGCTTTCCATCAAGAGGTCCTGGTTTTGCAAAATGGAGCAGCGCCTTTCTGCACAAGGGCTTCTGATCAGTGGGATCACAACACGGTAATCTATCCATACTGCTAAATAAGAGTGGGTCCAATTTTGGAATACATTGGAGAGAAGGCAAACACAGTATTTGGGTGAATAACAGGGAAAACCAATCCTGGTCTGCTGAAGATACATGGCTTCTCTAGCACTAGTTTTTTCACTTATATTCCCCAGGTGACCACTTATCCGCCAGGTTATTCCCCTGTATCATTTTCAAGACTCACTCATTTGGAGGCATGACGAAGTTATGCAACTTGCTGATCAAGAGAGAGTAACCCTGGTAAACTGGAAATACAGCAGGGGAAAGACAGAATAATAGTTTATACCAACTAGAGGTTTCTATCATTGCTTTCCAGCTTTGTCTCCTTTGCAAATGATGTGATCACTTACCTTTCTTTCTCTGATTATCCTGGCTCAGTAAAAAGGGAAAGAGGACAGCAAGAGTGTCCTCAGTTGAGAGCTATGCTCTTCCAAGCAGGTGGCCAGGAGAATGGAGTAGTGGTACCAAACAGTGTGGTACTCTGAGCAATTTTCCCTTTCCATTGCTGTCTATGTACTAAGGTGGAACATCTCCAGTACCTGCCACAGTTGCTGCATTTTCTTATCAAAAATAAAATAAAATGGGCGTGTTTCTTCTTCAAAATCAGAAAAAAATTCTGCAGAGGCAGGTGTGGATGATTTTCTGCAGAGCATTTCTTGTACCATTCACCCTAAAACAGTGGAGGAAGCTTTGCTGAGAGATTTGCCAGAGTTCATACTAAGAGAGGAGGGTTGATGAGCCGGAGAATTAATACGAGGAAACAGATTGTCCTTTACAAGTGTTCTGAAAAATGATGTAATTATAACCAGGAGTGGGCTCATTTCCTTTTTTTTTGGTGTGTGGGTTACAGCTATTTTGCATGGCACTGATGCTGCCGACGCTACAGCAAGCCCATCCTTCTGAACGAAGGGGGACGGTAACACTTGCACTGCTTGGGATATTTCCTGTAGAGGACAAGCAACACCTCGCTACAACGAACCCCCTCCTGCAGCTGGGGTTCCCACATGCCAACGCAGGCGGGTTTACGGCCTCGCAAGCCACCCAGAAACAAAGCAAACAAGAGGCACAGCGCACCTCTCAGTTTGAAGTGCTAACATTTGAGAGAGTATTTTTGCAACTGGACTAAACCAAACGCTCTTCAAAGGCGTGAGTCATCTGAAAGGAGCTGATGTAGGAGAGCTTGAAGTACAGACTACCCATTATGAATCACATGCACTGCAAAGGGTTTACGTTGAGGCCAGAGCCCAACAGACGTTTTTTTCCCCAAACACCTGCCACGAACACTGGATAGAGCCTATCTCCTTCCCCTTCTGAAGCTGTGCTTTATGTATTCGAGAAGAGATACAGTAAGAATACAGCCTGATTTTCAGTGGGCTATAGTACCTAGCCAGATACATGATCACCTGCGTATCTACCCCTGCACACCGATCCTCTGCCAGACGGGCAGAGCAACTTCTGTTACGGACAGCTCTTGCATGAACACCCTCAGCCTAAAACTAAACAGCTTGGAGTAAGCGAGCAAAATGTAGCATCCGGAACAGAACACCAACCTACAGGTTCATTGCCAAAAGGCTTCCACATAATGAAATATATTTTATTATGAATAGCAACATTTGAACTGCTGCATTTACACGGCTTACTTAATTCATTATAAATCACAATCGAAGTGCATATTCTGTCAGCTCTTCCATTACAGGCCATCAGCACTCTGCAATCCCATATAACATTTATGTTAATTTTCATATTTTAATTTTTCAATCATTTAATTTATAGTAGGGTACACATGAGGGGTTATCCTAGGTACAAGCCAATTATTTACTCAGCTTCTCCAAACCTTTTTGAACAATAGTGTAGGTTATTTCCAGTGTATACAAGATATAAGATAACAGCATTTAAAACGTGATTTTTCCATGCACAATGCTAACTTGTAGAAATCAAGCGTCTGAACCTACAAGCCTTACAGGCACAAGCAGCTCATATCCTCAGAAAAGCCAGACTATTAGTGCAACAGTAGCTTTCAGGATGAGATCAGATTCTGGATTATTAAAAGTACATTAAGAAATTCTTACAAGCAAACAAACAAAAAAATCCCATATATCCCCACTCCCCTCCAACCAAGCTAATTTTGAAGTTTCTACCTATAAGTTCTTCCATTACAGTACCTTTTCTCCTGACAGTTTGCCTGCCACTCTCTATTTAATTTCCTTTCTCCTGTGCTTCTCAGACAACATTCTCAATAGGTAGGACAAAAAGCACAGGAAGGACAAGGACAACAAGCTTAAAAAGAAACCGAACTAGATAATTTGAAGAGGTTTTGTTGGTAGTACTTCACATTGACGATTTAAGAAATGTGGGTGCCTGTCAGTGGACTGCTCAACTGTAATTTAAGTACTCATTTAGATGACTCATTTACCCAAAGCGGGAGTTGGATGCTGAGCTGAGCACTAAGGTAAGTGGCCGTGCATACTGGGAGGGGATGGAGAATGGAAACAAATTAGATGATTCACTGCTGAAACAGGAGGTGACATTTGCACTAAGGAGCCTTCTAAACATTCATTTCAGAAATTTAATCCCCTGTTAAGCTGTATGAGGAGAAGAAAAGGCCATCCACAGGGAGGAAGTTTTGCAAAGGTCTGAAAGAGGAGAGCAAAGCAGCTGCACTCACTGTAGAGCTGTCCCATAGACAGAAGAAGAAAAGAGCGACAAATTGCTCGCAAGAGGGGACACTGTAGGTTGTAAGAGAACTCTGAAGTTGTCACACAGTTCAGCTATAGAGGCATCTACACTATATACTTTAAGACAGACATCCCTCTCTGCAGACCACACAGTCAACGTGGGCTCTTGAGTGGTCAGTATCACACGTATGTTCACTACCTGAAGCAGTCTCTGTGAATTCCCCCTTCCCCATCACTTAGCACAGGCTCCAATGCAGGATGAAGATGGTACTGAGACAGAATCAGCAATTTCCTACCAGTCAAGATAGGGTTGGGGTGGGGAGGAGCTTTACTTCCCACTTCTTTTAAATAAGAGTGTCAATATGTATCTGCCACTTGACTTTTGTATGTTTTCCGAGTATTTCAGAAAAGATGGCTGCTTTGAACTGCTCTGAAAGAGTCTACTTCTAACTTTGCACTTCTCTCTCTCTCTCGTGTGTCTGTGTGTGTATATATATGCATGTGTATATCTATTTTTTTCTGTAATAAACAAAAAGAGAAACAAAACCCACACCCCTCCCCACCCCCAGCCCTCACATCCCCTTCAAGCATACTCACGGCTCCAAAGTGAATAGGCAAGGCGACAGTTTACTCGGCGATAAAACTGCTTGTTTATGGGCCAGAGGACTAGCGTGCATAGTTGAATGAAGTTAATGATCAGTCCACTCACAACAAAGACGAACCCAATGAGGAGGTGAACTATGAACTGGGTCTTCAGAAAGGCAATGAAGCCCATGATAACCACTCAGAAGCGCGTGCAAGGGCCGTCACTCAGAATAATTGTCCTGAAAGAGAAAGAAAAGAATCAAATGGAGACTGGATTTACAAGCCCCAAGGAAGGGCAAAGTGGGAGCCCTGAAACAGTCCATGCCACTTTAGCAACAGGAACCCAACCCAATAAACACTTTGCTCTCCAAGCCTGCCACATTCAGGTCTTCACACAGTAAACTGTTGATGGTGCAAATCACTTCTAAAAATAGGAAGGAATCATTATTTGCAACTTACAGCCCACCAAGAAGATTATTGTTTGCTGAAGATGAACCAAACAAAGATCATATAATTGGACTTAATGCTGGGGGGAACATAGACCCTGCACTCACAGTGAAGCAGTCGAGCCCCGATTGGTAAACAAGCTGCACCGTGACTGCTGTACCTTCAGGGGTTGCTGTCCCTGAACTGCCACAGGAGCCTCAGCCCCCAACACCCAATAAATGGCACGCCGAGCCTCTGGAGCTGCGTAAACAAACCGATATCTTCCCGGCCTGCCTTCATAGCCACCACTCTGTATACACTTCTCCCGAACAAGCATCGAGCAAGGGCTGCCGGGGGCTACAGAGACTTTGTTATGCGTTTGCTTTGACTAGAAGAGTACAGCAGTCCATCTGTGGGGCAGGCTCTTCATCCTGCAGCAAATTTCAGGGTAAAAAGAGCAGGGCTGGTCACACAGAGCATCAGTCTGGCAAACACTAAGGCATGGAAATGGAAATTAGGTATTCCCACATCCAAAACCCATGCTGGAACAAGTTTAATAACTTCTCACTTTGTCAAGCCACAGTTCCATGATCAAATATACCAGTTAGTGTGGGGAAAAAAGTAAAACAACAGAAAAACCTTAGGCTATATAGCAGTACAAACTTGACCCAGAAACGGCTTTGGTGCAGAATCTTGATTCCACCAAATTAGCCAGAGCACTTAACTCTGAGCACGTGCCATATTTATACCAGATGCAGAAAGACAGGCGGTGTTTGAACCAGCAGAAAGTCATAGTAGCTTATACAGACAAGTCTGATCCAATACGAATCCTGCCAGTACAGAGTTAACCCAATAAAATGTCTTTACCAAGGCACCAGACTGAGTTTATTCTAAACCCTGCCTTATCTGGCACTGGCCTTTTTGACCCGTTGGGTACTAGAAGCCCTACAACTAGGCCAACCAGGCTGTCAAACCACAGCCTCCACATTTCACCCAAAAAATAAAAGCATGACCCTGATTTCCTACCACAGCCAAAGCTTGCTGACAGTATTTATGCTCAGCTTTTATAAGTGTTGCCAGACCAATCAGTAAATGGTAACAAATACTTCTGACAAGTCAAGTATCCGAAGGTGATGCAGAAGTTCCTGATGCCCGAAAATAAAGTACCTGCCAGCTGCAAGGAACCAAACCATTTTCATTTGCCACCTGCTTACAGTATGGTCCTATTTATAAAACTCAACAGCAATTTTATTCGTGAAAGCTTGTTTTCTACCATCTCTTCTACAAATCAGGTACCGCCTTTCAAGGCACAGAGTGTCTAGCTTTTGCACAATTAAAATCTATTTGCATCATTAGTAATCTACACACTTCAGAAGCACATTACAGAAGAAAAGTCTGCTTCAATAGAGCCACTACTGTGCCTACCACAGAAAGCAAAGGAAAGCAAGCTGAATAAGCCAATATTGAAGCTTATGATGAATAATCTAAATTCTCCCACTGTTTTCCTGTAAGAATGGAAGAAACATTTCTTCCACTAATAAATTACTTTAAGAACAGCTGTTGGGAAGCAGAGACTTGTGTTTAAAAAGAAACAAGTGGAGCCCTCCTTCCTCTCACCTCCCCAACGGGTTACAGGGTACAGTTGTCTCATACAGCCAAAACACCGCACCAGCGTTCACACGTACCCTATGGGAGGTAGCCATGGTATTAGGTGTTTGACTCCCTAATACAGCAATGGGCTTATTTATCTTTTCCACTGGCATGTTCTTCAAGTCATTGTATTAAGTACCACCAAACATTAAACACCAAGTTCTTCACTTACAAGATCAGAGTCATTCTCTTCATCTGGTTTCTCTCAAAAACCAGTTCAAACAAACTAGAAAAGAACAACCTCCCTCCCCCTGTGCCCCTCCAACTATTTTTTGAATCCCTACTTGGCTTCTGTACAGCCATGTGCAAGCAGTTTTGCTGATGACCGTGTCTATCATAGTCATTAGACCAGCACCTACTCGCTTTTCAATGCACAGCTTGGTCCCTTCCAGACAAGGGCCCAAAGCGCATACAAACGGCAAGAGCAAGAATAGAAATGTCAAGTATTATCCTCAAATAAAATGGTTTGGCTCCACTTCCACGGCCTCTTTGCTTTGAGCAAAGTCTGGAGCACTCTGGTATTTGTCCCTTACATTAAGGATGTTGCTGTATTAGGGACCCAAGAGGACACATCCCTTTTTACCAGACAGAAAGCTGGAGACATTGCAGCATGCTGCTTCCCTGGCTTTGTTACACGTGGAAAACAGGATTTACCACTCGTGCCGATGCCCTGCCCCACATGCTGGGTACCGGTCTTGCTCTGGCGAGACTCCAGATCTGCATGGCTACAGCTGGCAACATGGCAAAGCCGCCTCGTGTGCCTGCACCTGGGCTCACTGCACCCCTGTGCATCTGGGGACTGCAAGTCTTGCCAGTATTGCTACAGGGTAAAAAGAACAGCAACCAAAGCATAGCTGGTTCCCCTCTGGCACCTTTCAAGGACAGCCTTTGCCCAATTGCTCCATAAAGCACATCTGGTTTACTTGCACTTCCTCTTAAAATGGACAGGGATCAACTGAAAAATGGGTTAGTCTTGTTGTCTGATCCTTCCATTTTCAATGCTGGATACAGAACCTGCCAGTGTCCCTTTTGCCAATCCCTCACTTAATTGTATTTGACTTTTAAGATAATTAGAAGTTAATCTTAATCCAGGAATTCTTTACTTTTCTGCATTCCTGCCCATGTAGGACAGCCAGGCAATTCAGGGAAAGGGTGGTCAGCAGCTGTTTTGTTGAATCCTACGGTCAGGCTGGGGAGAGGATGAGGAAATCAGTATTTGCTGGAACGAGGAGAAGCCACACTTCTGCATCTGACACATAGATTAAGATTAGCTAAGTGTAGTGTCTAGGAAGTAAACATCTGCCCCAGCTTAAGACAGCAAGTCTCAGCACTATTCATTTTTTATTTTTTAAAGTATACCCATATCATGTGCATATTCAAAGACCTGCTGGCAAAATCTTTTTTTCTCCCTTCTTTTCCTAAAGCACCTTGTAACTTCACAACATTGACCTTTCACCACTAAACCTCCATTTCCTCCTGTGCAGCCGCACTGAGAACTGCGGGCAACTTTAGTGCTCTCCCTGCTTTCACATCCTCGCCAACTGCCTGCTTTTCACAGCCATGCTGCAGGACAGCACTAGCGTAAAGCCCAGCACAAACCAAATGGCCCACTTTCATTACTTTTAGTACCTGATCCCGAAGAGTTGTCTGACTTTCATAAAGTCAGAGGCTGCTCCCCATAGTATTTATCTTCTCTGATGAGGAAGTTCTTAAATGCTTTGCTTTGCATCCTTTTGGGCTTCCTCCCTCATTTATACACCTCGCAAGTAAAGGGCAAAGAGGCAGATGTCCTACAGCTTTCTTGGGTACAAAGTTGCATCTTCAGGCTCCACATTCACATGGATTCACCGGTATCTAAAAGATACTATGTGCCTCTCAGTAGAAGGAGTGATACAATCTTYTCCCTTTACCCAGCTTTCTACATTCATAAAAGTCCTAATGATTAAACTGCTTCCAGACTTCTACCTCTCTGTTAAATGTCGCTGAAATGTGCCACCAAGTTCAAAAGCCATTAGAAGGGAGAATGACAAAGACAGCATGATCGCATCAGCCTCGTTTCATTAAGAAATCAGGTTAAAAAAAACCCAGATGCACAACGTGCACTAAGCACATTACAGCCATTTCATGAAATATGTAGTTATTTATGAACTCAAAATTAAAAATTAAGCCATTTATCACTCTATAATATAGTATTTCCAGTTCAAACTCCAGGTTTTAATTAATTTATTGCTGTCATGTGTGTACAATTCCTCTGCAGTTCATTAGGTTTGCATGAATATGAGCATGAAATTAGAAATTGGTCCTCTGCTTCTAATATTCCAACCCAGTGAGAATTAATGTGTTTGACAACAACAAAAACTGCGGCAGCCAGTATTTGCATCTCTAGCCTTTTGCCTTCAGTTTTTCTGAGCGTGCTCTGCTTCCATTTTCCAGCTACTTCTGCTCTACCGTACCATATTTATCTCCACTTAYAAAACTAATTACAGACATCTTTTGCTCTGAATGTGTTGCCCCCACCCTGAATTCTGGTATTTTACCTACCTCATAACATTTTTGCTAGTTGAGAAATTGAGTGAAACCCTTATAGTACTGAATTCTACCTTTTAATATCATATTTTAAAATACTGTATTTTTCAGATTGAGCTYTGGAAGCCTCCTTGATATCTGTATAAACTTGGCAGACCCTGACTATGAAGAAAGGCTAATAATGTTGCAAGTCAGAAGCAGTACAAAAAGGCATTTTGTTGCCCATGTCTCATCAAGAGTTTCCTCAGCATTTTTCAGAATTCTACAAACTGTGCTCATCGAAAACACACAAAGAAAATCAAAAACTTTTTTTTTATCCAAAGTGAGAACTCTCTGTTCCATGAGCTGCTTCATGTGTATGAGGAGGACAGGTACAAACAGCAGCAGCCAGGAGCTGAAGAAAACGCCTCTTCTCTCAGAATACTTTCTACCCTCCAGATTTCTCTGATGACCTRACTCAGGCTACTTCTCTTTTAAAAGCAGCTATGAAAATCACTAGCATAAGCGTCTTTTCCCTCACCTCCCCTTACAAGATCAGAAAACCCAAGAATACTAACCAGCTACCCAACAGTCAAGGCAGACATGTGAGGGAAAGCTTTCAATGCCACTGCCTATACCTGTTTGGTGGWTAAATAAAAGTACAGGTCCCAGTCTGGTCATTCCAACATCCCTCAGATGTACTACATTGCCACGGGGGCAGCGGATTGTTTTCCTGAACATTTCTGGGACATACCACACAAAAATACGTTGATCATCTTACGAGTTGCGTTCAATGCTTAGAAATAATTACCTCAGTTACCACTAAGAAATAATTTTTCCTTGCAGAGTATGCAACACTTCTCTAGCTAAAAGACAAAAGTGTAGTGGCTATCCACCTTTTAAAAGTATAATGATATATTCATAGCAAATACCCCGATACAGGAAAATATTCAGGAAGAAAGTAGGTAATTGATGGTCTTCCACTTCCCGCACTGTACCACACCTCTTTCTGGGATGAGGAATTTGGGAGCCTGACCCACGTGATACAGAAGCCATACAAAATCAAYGGACAGTATCTACCCAGGACTTTGCTCCAGACTTCAAAAAAAGCAACACAAGGCTCCTGCCCACTCTGCCGTGGCACCACTAAAAGCAGTYTCCACTCAGGCCTGATTTATTTTAGAAATATAGTTTTAGAAGAACCACTGGCAACCACAGCTGTCTAAGTAGGCTAGAAAACATAGCTTACATCAACAGCAGTGAGTCAGTATAGCTAATAAGTAAACGAAAGGAAATAAGGTATAACAACAGTTTTGGTATCCATTTGAACAGTCTGTACTGGAGAATCTAAGGATTCTCCAGATATGCTGTAAAAATAGACAACTGTTCGATCACATCCTACACAGCATTACAAACTGTCTACTACCTAGCCTTTTAAACCTAAGCATGACAGGAAGATTATCTTAGTTTCTCACACAATGTAGGTCTAATTTCCCTGTGCATCCCTTAGTGAAATGCAAGGCTGATTCAGAGTTCATTAAAAATCCTGCTTGTCATGAATTTCTAAAATTGAAGTGTATAAAAGAGGACCTTAAGCCAAACTTAGGTCACAAAGATGCAAATTTGTTTCTGAGTTCTGAGAACTAGGAATATGACCTCAAAAAGAAAAAATGTTACTGAGTTACCATCATGAAATTAGATGAGAACTTATTCCTTGAAATTTTGTCAATCTTGGCTTTGAAACAGCACCACAGCCAGTTTCTAGAAAAGGTCAAGAGTAAAAGATTATCACCGCTATCTGTCTGAAATATATTCATTATTTTGGTCTTAATCTAAAGTACATTAAATCATAGAAACTTCCACTAGTGTCAGTAGGTTTGGCTCAGTATCTGTAGAGGTTTTTGATAAGATTAGTCTTTCCATCAAATAGAAAGCCTTTTGCTTAACTCGTCATCCTAATGAGATGCTAGTACTTCAAGGTTAAAAAAAAAAAAAAAAAAAAAAAAAAAAAGCTGTGCACATTGTTCTGACATTCATCATCATTTAATAGGCATGCAGAATGAGAGATCCTGAAGAAGTTATTACATTTTCTTCTGCCATAGGTAAAGTGTAGGCCTTAATTCCAGGCATGATGTGGTGGTCACTCGGAACAATGATAACCATGTGAGGAGTACACATCCTTAACAGAAACACTAGTCCCTGTTCATGCCTCCTCCGCTCTATAAATCTTTAATTTTATTATTACAAGACTGTAAGTTTACCAATTAAACTTTAGGAAAGAGTAGGTTACAAAATAAAATGCATACATGAATAGTTTACGCATACCAGCGAGCCCCATTSGGGAGTGACCACAGAAAGTCATCCCTTCACCCCACAAATGCCACGTCAGGGCACGGCCCCACTGTGGGGAGGCTTTGATGTGCTCAGAGCACGTCCTGCCACGTCAACACCCCACCCCACCCTATGAAGAACATCCATAAGAGGTTCACACCCTACCAGGACTTCAGCCCCAGCGCTCCTTCCTGCTTTTAAAAAGTGGGGCAGCTTCCTGCAAGATAGGGTTGCTCTAACAAAAAATACCTCAAGATAACCAGCTGTTTAACTTGTATTTTGTAGACAGAAGACCACCACAGAATATGTAAACAAAGCAAAGAAAAACATTCAAACAACTGGAGGGAACCGGAAAGGGATAAAACAGCTCTTGATACTACGTATCACTGCACGTGAGGGGCAGTTTTCCCTCTTCCCCGCCCTAAATGAAGTGTTATTGGCATGATTAAGCCTCCTCACCAGCTGCGGAGAGCACTGCGGAGAGCCTCTGCTAGCTATGAAATTATATTTTTCTGACTTGTTGCTACAATATTACAGCTGAAAACACAAGCAATATTAAAATGGCTATTTTCCAAATTTAATTTCAACCATTTCCTTTTATCGTACTCGGCACATACAAAAAAAAAAGAGCAAGTGTGCACAAATTCAATTTCTCCTCAGCACACACACTCAGTTAACTCGGTCTCTAAACAAATGGATCAGATAACCAAAATGAATCCTGACTTGCTGAGAAATCTGCTGGCTGTAAGGCAACCAACACAAGGAAGCAGAACTGCTTGAGAAACCTCCCTCACTGCAAGCATCTCTATCAATGAAGAGAACAATGGTATTCTCATAAGGATTTTCTGTTCACAACACGGAAACTAGAGAGATTCTGTTGCRAGTTTGCTGGGTAAAACCAGCCCAGACAATTTCGATGTCACAGATGAATATCACTGAACTAGGCTGACATCAGTTTTTCCGTAGAACAGCCTCACCGTACTTGCAAGACACCGCAGGATTCTCCGTTGAGCTTTCCAGTGAAGAAGTCTCATTACTTCAAAACCTGGTTGTGCATGCCTGTAACTTGTTTTTATTTCAGGAAGACAAACATTGCCTTATGGTTTAGTAAACTTAGGATAGTTTCTATTATCGTATGTAATTTACAACTGCTTGTAGGTGTTTGTGTKCTGTTTCTCCCCTGTATACGCGCATGCCATTTGTCATCGTTCGGTCTGCAGTCTGGCACTTTTGCTTCAGCATAAACAACATGTAAAGTTAATTTTTCCTAAAGCTATAATTAAAAAACCTTAATTGCATATTAAATTTAGATTAGATAATAATTTGCAAGTTCTGCAAGTTTGTGTCATTCCTCACAGATACAGATGGGCTTTGTGGGTATATGCATATTTACAGAAACTTGGAGAGCCCTTGTAGAACTCAGCCTTAATAAACCTTGTCCTAAACTTGAATATTACTGATTACAAATATTTACYCAACTGCAAGCATTTGAGCTCAAGTTCTTTCTCTGACCTGCTTGCTATCAAGAGAAAAAAATACCCCGTAACTTAACCTTGTTCTACATGGCATACGATTAACCTCATTTTGAAAACCAAAGGCAGGTAGACACACATTACTCCTGGTTTCATCTTCAATGGAAAGGGGAAAATTCAACAGTTAGGGGCAAAAAATAAGAGCTTTTCAATTCTGGTCTCCTGAAYGAAAAAGAAATTGCACTTGAGTAAGCCTTACTGCAGCAGAGCTAAGTTAAACTGCAAGTTAATGTGCAYGTTTTAATGCACCAGCTTCCCCATTAAAGGGTGCTAGTAACTCAAGAGTACAATGGGGGTCCCACACCCCCCCCCCCAGTGCTGACTGCTCTTCCTGGGGGCTATACAGGGCTGTGTGTTTGCCTTTCTTTGCAGCACTACAGAAGTCAACCTYCCTACTGCAGCCACACACAGAGACRTGAGCCACCGACCCAGTGCAAGGGGGAGCCATGTCCGCACCAGCCTGTTGGCACGGCAAGAACGGACCCAGCTCTTACACGGAGGGGRATAATATAAGCAAAACTGCAATTTAAAAGAAAAAGGGATAAAACCAGGGRAAAATACCAGCCCACAGCAAGACATTTTACGCTGAAACACACGAGCTAGAACACTGTCATATTCCGTATATTTTAAGAAATAAATAGGAACAATTATCCAGTTTTGCAAATTCCTTGTGGCTCCAGACAGACAGTTAAGCGTGACTCATACAGAAATGGCTGTCAAACACCTTCTGCCAGTCTTGCTCCTTCTCTTGGGAACTTGTAAACCTCCCCCCTGCCCTTTCTGTTTGTTTGGGAGCAGCTATTCTCCCCCCCTTTGCCACTTCAGGTAAGACTCCTTCAAGGGAGAAGCAGGATGCTAATCCCCAGTTCCCCATTCCTTCCCTCATGTTATACTCTACTCTTCTTGTTCCACATGCCGGCAACTTCCCGGGCCTGTGCAAGAGTCCCGCTGCGTGCCACGGAGGATTTATGCCATTCAACCATTGTGCATGGTGTTACAGGCACTGTCTGCCCATCTAGCATTCTGTTTGTATGTCAACCCCCAATTCTGAAAAATGCTGTCAAGTTTCCAGCTTGCACAGGCTTTGAGAGCAAAACCAGGCTGGGAGAAGCTCTTGGAGAACTCAGCACACTCCAGCAGGTTGAACAGGTCCACTCCAATTCTCTAAAGGACAGCTAAATATTTTCGGTCCTGCTAACTGCTCTCTGCAATTTCACTCTGAGTGCAACAGCAGGGCGTCCTGCCCAATTTCAAGTGTGGCAGACGATGGGCAATACTGGGATGCAATACCTGCCAAGCAGTACTGGGATGCTCTTGGTGCTAAATGCTCCCTTTCTTTTCCCAGCCAGGTACACTCGCCAGTGACATCTAAGAAAGGACTTCAGTGGCACCTTCGGTAAACACTGTGCWTCTCTTTAGCCCTATATGCAAGGGAATGGATACTTGTGAGAGCCAACATCTAGATGGAGGTTACTCCATAGCCTGGCAGCAGCTCACACATCATTTAACTGCTGCACTTGCAATGAATGAAATCACYACCAGCACCACAACATTTAAGCAGTTTTGAATGCTCATCATGAGAAATAAGCCAACAAACCTCTAATAACCACAGTATCTGCATGCTTCTGACTTACTCCCAAAGCTACACTGCAGGCATGGAAAATCTCTCCCTTAATGACAACATRCAACTTTAGGATGTTGCAGACGTAAAGCACATCCCCACAGGCACCTGCYGACTGCCCGCTTGCTTGTGTTGCTCATGCTCTCTGCTGCTAAGCTGTGACTTACCAGTTTGTGTGTAGCGCCACAGTGATGTGGCTTCAAGGTTTCTGGGCCTCAGCTGGCCAAAGCAGGGGGTAGACAGAGTGGGGCAACAGCCCACAACTGTCCATAGAGATCTGCTCTAATACCCTCACTGCCACCTCTTCCTCAAGCCTCAGGAGGAGCTGAGAGACCTCCCTCTCTCACAGAAAGGAAAGGATATAAAATACTTCTCTGCTATGCAGCAGCGGGATTAAGTGACTGAAAACACGCACAACCACTCCTGCAGCTGGGGCTGGAAAATCTCCATTTTCCCCATGACAGAGGACCCCCAACCTCTGGGCAGGGGAGCAGGAAGCAACATGTTTCTCCCTGGAAGGAGTGGGACAGAGGGGATGACCTGTTTTAACCAGGTTTAAGGCTCATGCTGTGGATACTCTGGAGGTCTTGTAGATTTGGTGGGTTAGCATCATACTGATGCCCCTCAAACAACACTCCTCAGCTACCAGCAGGTCTCAGTACAGTAGGGCAAAATTCCACATAGGCATGGTTTTGAAAATAATTTTGCTTATATATATATAAAAATATATAAAATAGATAATTACATATAAATATATAAAAATAACATAATTTTATATATATATAATTTTATATACACACACACACATATATATATATATATAAAAAACATGGACAGGACATGCCAGCAATTTCCAGGATAGCAGTTATAGGCCTGATAGAATTTCACTTTAACCCAGTAGTTATGCTAGTATTTGGAAAGAAATGGTCCACAGAAAATTAGCATTATAATCAGAGAAAGGGTGGGAAGTAGAAGCCAGGAGACTCCACGATTTACAAGCAATGTCAAAAGGCTGGGTTGGCCATAATCAATGTTCTTCTCAAGTCAGCTCATTATTTATTCTGTCCCACTGCAGTTTACACACACACCTATGCAATTGCTACAAAGTATCTGTGATCCCACAAATCTGTGATAAAATTTGCATTTTGACAGAAGCATGAATCCTCCTTTTTTCAGGCAATGTGGCAAGAATACCAAGTTTCTTCCCTCTCCACAAAAGTAATTGATGCCAGTTGAATTTTTCCTGCTGAGCCAAGACATAGATTATGAAATACAGAGTAATAGGAAAGTTAAAATGAACAGTTTATATATGTACTATTCCAAAAAAGGACAGACAAAAAGTAATTCTTCCCAGCTCTTAACTGGCTTGGAATCGATTCTCGCCTTGCATTTAACTTCAGGAAGGCTATAGAAAATCGTGTTTGAGATAGATCTTCGGTTTCTCCTACTTTAGTTCTCTCTGCAGGTTACTGTTATTGCTTCACAAACACCTTGAATATTGGGGGGCACTGTTGCACTGCCCATCCCAGGCGCTGACACAGTTCTCGCGGCTGCGACAGGGCAGGAGGGGCTCAGAGAGCAGGGGCCGAAGCGCAGAAGCCCGCCTTGCACCCGAGCCGGCCCCAGCCTCAGCCCTACAAACTCCCCCCGCAGTTTATGTGAAGGTGGGCAAAAGCAACAACATACGTACATATTGTGAGACAGAAATACAAGCCAGGTTTTTAGTTTGATTTTAAAATAATAATAATAATAATCATCATCATCATAACAACAACAACAATAATAATAAACACACTCCAGTTGCTTAAAATTATGAAAGACTGAGACCAAATCTTACTATGTAATCTATCACAAATATGTAATTAACCACAGAAATAGCTGAAACTGTAAGTTGTCTCAGTGACTTCTCAATATAGCTGAAAAAAGTGGCACTTTTGTAATTTTGAAGAGCTCAGGACTTTTGCCTCACCTGACTGGAGGTCAAGTCAAGATTTAACCACCAGGAAATCACATTCTGCATCTAGCAGTTCTATTATTTTCAGTCTTTCCCATGGAGCAAATGCTGATACTGACATTTTCCCCTCAAATGTAAGTATTTTCAATTCCTCTTGCGAAGAAAGACTTTTTGCCTTAATTATTCTGGTTTTGATAGAGCTAGCAGGTGTAGCGAGACTATTTTCTTCATTTCGACTAGTTCATTCAAAATTGAAAACCCAGCTGGGAGCTGAAAAAGGAAAGAACCTCTTGCAATCTCTGAATAAAAAACAGGTGGGAGAAAATGAGGTCTCTGAATTTTAAATGGGGCCAGACTTTCCCTGGTACTTAAGTYTTGTTTTGTCCCCTTATAATAGACTTCTGTTCTTAAAGTGAACATGTTCTGGCTGTGGCTACTCTCTTTAGTGAGAACAATACTGTCCAGAGTGGATTTTCAGAGTAATTCAATATCCCTCCAAAGCCTCTCATTCTTTCTTAAGTTATTAAGCYAGATCGTTTGCCTGCACAGGCGAAAATTCATTGTTATGAATACAAAAATCTGACTCTACTACAATTACGATTGGTACCATAAAACAGGATTTGGTCAGATTTATGTCTGGATGTTGATAGCRGCAACATTTAAGCATTAAATGAATGCTACAGGGAAAACACTAACAAATATTTGAAGAGTAACACACTTAGATGGTTTGTCATCACCTTGACTCCTACTTTCTAATTTGAGATTAACATCTGCTCTGTATCTGGTAACTAAGTCTCTCATTAGGTCCCAAATTCTGAAGTTTAATCAGGTTTAAAAAGTTTTGTTTGTTTAAAAAAAAACCCAACAGGTTAAATTGGAACTATTTCAGTGTGAAACTTCAGTATTTCTGTATTTCGATGCAGAGATTTACAATTTGACAGCAGATTTGCTGGAGCACCCCTTCCTGAATCACCTGCTCTGATCTGTACAACTCCTACATTGCTAAAAACCTCATTGAAGAAAGAGGTTCGCTGACAGCAAGTGGCCAGAGTGCTAGCCAGCTAGTAGCTACTTGAAGTGGCAAATAACAAATYAATTAGTCACAGTAAGAGACGACTTTAAAATATTAGGAATTTTTTTTCTAGATAGCCCAAATAAGTTTTGTAACACCTGTAATCCAGAACTCTTGAGAGAGCAGCAAAGGCTCTAAAGAAGTACAAGTTAAATATTGTATAAAAAGGCATCATTCAGAAAACATTGCCTGTTTCCAGATCAGTGTATGGTTTCCTCAGTGGCAAAAGTGCATGGCTCCCAGCTATCCCTTGCAGTCACTCCCCTGAATGGAGGGACATTTTCCAAAGTGAGCCATGCAACTGCAAGACAGAAAACCTGACACATGGGACTACCACTACTGGGGTCAACAGTAAATTCAGTCCAAKAATTGCACAGGAAGAGCACAAACCTCTCTCAAAACAGCAGCTTCCCCGCATCCCTATGGAGCCAAGGGCAGGGAGGATGCCCAAACCTGATTTGCAAGTGCTCAGGTAGCTAAGAGGAAGGGGAATATAGCAGCCTTGAAATGCAGATAGCTGAAGAGCTGAGAGACTAAGGTGGAGGACAGGAACAMAGCAACACAGGGGAGCAGAGATCACCACCAGACCATGCTCCCCCCTGCAACCCGTACATGTGAATCCACAACGTGAGCAAGTCTTCCATCCATCACTTTCCACCTCCACACCAGTATATTTAGTATGTTATTTCCCTCCCTCGCTACATTGCAACTACAGGAGCTATTTATATGTCTAAAGGAGTTATTTATGYGTCTAAAGAAATCCTCATCACTTTAATTTTTCCCCCTACTGGCTGAATCCACAGAGTAAAATGACAATCTGGTGTTCTGACATCAATTTGATAGCTAGCTACTACCATGCCACAGAGACATAGCTAATATCACCGCTACAACGCTTTGATTTAATCAGGCAGGAGGAGCTTACTAATTGCCAGAAGAAAACTCTAAACTGGGCTATTTGTTTCCTAACTTGCTGGGCACAGGAAGGAAGCCGCATCCACATGCACACYCACATCACACCGGTGCAGCTCTCTTCAGCTCTACCCCGTGCATCAGCCTCCTTCCACCAGATCCGCTCCCAGTGGACGAGCAAAGCAATCACTGGTCAATCCAAAAATTTCTCAGACACATCAAGGGGGTRGTAAACCTAAAATATCCCTGACTTATCTTGTCTCCTTCTCCACATAAATGTCTATTTTCAGAGGTGTAGCTTCTATTATTGATCTCTCGAGAACAACAAAGGTTTTAATTCTCCCCTTGCCATGGCAATGTGTGTACCAAGTAGAAAGATGGTCTATTTGGTAAAGTGCATTTGATGCTATTTCTGAACACAAGATACAAAATAGTATCCTAATGGTTTGTGAGTTTTATTTTTACAGTAATTTCCCAAGAACTCAAGCTCCCATCAATTTTCTGTCATTACAAGCCACTTCCTCAGTTGTGTTTTCTGCTAAAAAAATTTCGAACAAGGGCTATTATATTTTAAGAACAACGTTTTTTTCCTGACATTTCATTTCATACTATCATTTCTAGTTGGTTTTCTCCACAAAGCTTCTCCCTCTCCTCTGTGTTAATGCATTCTTGATATCTACACTCTGACGGCATTTTTGTCATCTTACCTAYTCCCATATACACAGCCAATTAGTCTCCTCAATCTTTCCCTGGATGACAGTTCCTGCAAGCATTTTATGATCCTTGCTACACATCTCAAAATTTTGCTTTCAGCTTCTAGTTTTATAAATAAATTGGACTGTGCGAAAGCGAACAGAATACATGCATGACAGTGATGTGGGGGAAATCATCTTTGAACAATTACCGATGAACATGTATTTCAGATTATCGGGTAAGCGGGAGAAGGAGAGCTACCCCAGCTACTGATAGCGTCTATTTCCCTGGCAGACTCCTAACGCAGGATGAGAGATCAGCTCTTCACATAGACAAGGCCAAACCGTGGACACCTGCTTATGGTTTGATTCTCTCCTTTCCAGGCAAAAAGGCCGCCAACAAAGAAAACCCATGGGCTGCTTCCAGGTTTACTTTGGTTTCAAGGCCACCAAACTTCAGATGTTTGCTTTGCATTGTGAACTGGCCTCTGCCAAGAAGCAGCCTCTGGAAAAGGTGACCTATTGCTCACCTTTGGACACAGACTAACAAGGCGGCATCTCAGTTCCCGATATTTTGGTTACGTATGAAGTCATCTTGGGATGTCATGTCACAAAGCCCAACCCCTGACACAGCTTCTCTCACCCGTTCACCATCTGTCCGGCTCCACCACCCGAACACGGCCAGTGCAAAGGGAGACAATACTGGATCCACCCTGCAGTCAGCATGTTGGGCACGTACAGGACAGCCATCGCAGACGCACTCTCTGTATTAGGGGCCCAAGTCCTGCCAGGGCACACACTCCCCCAGTGACAGCTGACAAGGGTCTAACTCAAAGAACCCAAACACAAACATTGGAAARATCAAAAACTTCTCACTAACACAGCTCTTCACGTTCCCAGAACTTCTTCCAAAAGGAATTAACAGCAAAGACTGCTCCTCACCAAGGCTTCCTTTAWCTCTTTCCAGACATTAAAAGATGACTTGGATTTGTACTATTGCTAGCTGTATTAACGACATATGAACATATTAACGACATATGGTTCAGCACTGGAGCAAGTTGTCCAGAGAGGCTGAGGAAACTCCATCCTTGGACATTTTCAAAATGGACAAATCCCTGAGCAACCCAACCTATTTGTGAAATAAACCCTGCTGAAAGCCACCTCAAACTCAAACGTCACACTCCAGAGGTCCCACCCAACTATATTCTTCTTTTTTTTTTATTATTTTTATAGTGAATGCTTGTAAAATTACAAGCCTGCAATTACAATCTCCATAGAAAAAATGATGCTGAGACCTCCTGTTTGACYATGGGAAGCCATTCTGAGACCTCTTTCCTCCTTGAAATGTCATCAAGCGAGCTCTACAGGAAGGCAGGCAATGCACTTTGAGCAATAATAATTAAGTCCAAACTGCCTGAGTTTTCACTCCACTTCCCAGGTGGTTTTTGCAGCCTGCAGTGAGCTTTATGTTGCCATGGCTACTCTTACAAGCATTTCACCCCTCCTGTAAAACTAATCACATCACAGCCGCAGTATAGACATGCCCTATCAGGTAACTCCGCCACAGATTCATTTTTTCCTCTACCAGCTCTGCAAATCTAAGATTTGATTTAAACCAAGTTCATCCTTCTTAAGACAGATGCAGGTTTAAATACTACTTAGTGTATTTGTTTCGCTACTCTTAATCTCTTCGCTAGCATTAAAATGATGGGTCTCTCTCACTGTATCTTCCAAATTTCAGAGTGTTAAGTCACATTTCTTTCATATCACAGTCTGACATCATTTGTTTGCCAAGGGCATCCAAATCAGCCACTGGGGACCAAGTGCCTGGGGAACTTCACATCCCCAGTGAAATGGGAACAGTGCCTGTCTCTCCGGACTAGAGGTCTGTGGCGGAGCAACCACTGCAAAGGGCATGATCAGCAAAGTCCCTGAGGTCAACTTGGTTTGTGTTCAAGAGTAAAAAACAGTCTGTGCAGTGTTGACAGCYGCTCTTCCAGTCCTTCCTCCAGCCTTTAATATCTCATGTCTTTCCTAAGCTCCAACTCYGACCAACATATAGGAATCTCCATTTAGTTCATGCATAACGATTGCTCTGGTTGCAGAGAAGAGCTTGAGTAGCCATCTACTCATAATTAGAAAGCAACCTGTCGAAGAAAGGAATTTAGCAAGTAGTTCCAAAAGCCTGGTTCCCTACAAACTTGYATTTTAGTATTGATGGACACTTCTACAAGCTCACATTCATGCAGAGACCYGGATATCAAAGAACACCCAACTTTATGTTGTAACAGTTCCCTAAGGTGAGGCTTTTAGAAGCCCCTTTCTCCTCTCCCTAGCTACCTCCATGCAACTTGTAGGATTCCAGTTATTTTGGAGACACCCTYGCTGCCACCTGCCAGCCAAGCATGGCTGGAAACCCCTCAATGGGTTCAAAACATATCACTRAGGAGAGGGACACAGATAAATGTATTTGAACAGCACAACACTAAATTTTATTTCCATAGCGAAGCAGGCTGAAAATCTGCCAAGCTCAACCTCTTCAGGTCATCAAATTTAAATACACAGCAATGCTATGTTAGCCTGGATAAACTCATGGTTTATGCACAYGGGCATGGTCACAAAATTCTTCGGATAATGAGGTTTTAGATATTCAAGATTTACACGTTTGCAGATCCACGAGCAGCTGCCACAACACAGAAACACCCCCCCGAAATCCACATTGAGAAGACTGCTCAAAGCTTCAATTTCTCTGCAAAATCCCGATTTATTTGAATACTCTACACTCTTAAAATTGCATGGTTTGGTACTACGGATGTGTTAGGAAGACATTGGCTGTTTTAATCTCCAGGCGCTTACCTCATAGACAACTACCCAGTCAATGTAGGACRCCTATCTTCTCAGGGCTTCAGTTTAAGCTGCCTAAACAAAGCAGCAGAGCATACAGTGGCTTTTACACAAACATGGTGATATTTCAAGCACAGCAGCCCATAGATTATGGGCACATTATCCACAGATAGATGTTACATAGAAATATATCATGTCGCRCTTTGTGTGTCGAGTTATTATCTGTACAGATGCACGCGGAAAACTGAACTGCTCCTCTACCAGGCTCGGGCCCGTTCTTCCTCAGTCTCCCTTAATGGCGGTGCAGACAATTGCACTCCACAGGCCTGACAGAGAACGTGCCAGCCAACACATAATGTTCCTCTCCCCCGCCACTTTGAGCAAAGCATCAGTGAAGCGGACTAGCATTTACATACATGAATAATACACTAAGTATAGATGAGACATACATTTTTTTAAATCTCTGTCCCAGGAGTCCCCCACCCTTGAGAGGGCCCTGTCTCCTCTTCAGCCAGCATGGACGGCAGGGCCCGCCAGCAGAGCAGTGCTCTTCATCCCCTCTGCTGCTCCCCTCAGGGCTGSGGAACTGGTGCAGGAACACTAACGGACGATCTGGCTACTCATTTTTGCCTAGATACCTCCCTCGGAAGTCAACCTTTCTTTAGAAGAGTATTTTAATAGGCAGTCTCCATKCAGTCTTTTGCTGCGCTACTCTGAAGAAAAACACAAACCAAGCACTAACTTGACAGGAGCAGGGCTTAAAGCTCATGTTTGACCAGTTTAGCATTTACACTGCAGTACTTCCCAGAGCCCTTAACCGTCCCCAGGGCCAGCGGCACTGGGCTCCCCACCCATACGGAATGACCTGCCTCCACTGTGTGCAAATCACCCCTCCAGCACATACAAATTAGGAACCTCCAGGTTATTCTGCCCAAAATAACAGACAATACATTCACTCCAAAAAAACAATGATGGGAAATACTAATAAAATCCAAGTGAAGATGAAGATAGACGTCATTAGAGAACATGTGCTAAACTATTGCTTCAAACACCTGAAACCGAGAGAGCAAAACACAATTACAGTCAATAAGCAAATAAAACAAATGGTCAATGAAATTACRCAGCTCATTAAAACTGCTGGAATATACAAGCAAGTCTAGCATAAGCCTCCCCTCTCTCAAGCTGTCTCAAAAAATGCTGAACTATTGCAGTACAAAATACAACAGTAGCMAAAACTTTGTGATCTGAATTATTTTGCTCTTAACTCAAAGTGCATTAATGAGATCTAAACACTGATGGCAATTTCAGGTGTTTCGACACATCACTCAAGCTACAAGGCAGGGCTAGGAACGTGGTAAGACCACTGAGTTAAATTACCTTAAGTTCTAACAAAAAGTACACCAATTAATCAAACTAAATACATGTTAGTATTTCGGGCTTCTTTGGTGGCCAGAAGCTGAAACTTAGAGGGCAGATTTCGCAACAGGGGAAAAAGAAAGGAAAAGGCATTTGTTTCAAATGTTTTGTAGCTTGGAATGGGTCAATTAAAAAACACAAAAAATTAGAGCAGAGGATTCTTATGAGTTTATCCCATATATTAAATCCATTATTTATGTGCTAAGTGATTTGTTGATTGGTGAAAATAATGATAAATCCATTATTTATGTGCTAAGTGATTTGTTGATTGGTGAAAAAGGACAATTCTTTTAGGGTCTCATGCTGTGGGGAGACTTTAACCAAACAAGCTCCCTGAGGCAGTAATGACTGACCAAAGAAGAAAATGTGATGTCTCATGCTCTTATATTCTGTGGACTTTAGTTTTGCACTATGGGTTATATACTGGATTGCTGCAGTATATCTTGTGAGGCATTCATACCTGATACCAGAACGAGCCTATGTGTGGAGATGTAGATGGGTAGATGCATGTGAGTCCTCTGGACTATTTCTTATATAGCTGCCTGTAACTTCAGAAGACCATTACTGTGGTGGTCCCTTGCACATCTTTCATTGCTGCCTGAGCACCAGCCTTCATATGTYTGAGCAATGCATTTWTTTTTTATTTTTTTCTTTTTTTTTGGGGGGTGGAAGGGGCATGCTGGATTTCCTAGGTCGTTTCTGAGGCTGGTGGCGTTCTTGCATGAGGCACGCAGCAAGGGAGCCAGCCCCAGGCCTGCAGGGTGCCACATAAATCCCAGAGGAACAAAGACACTTCACTTCCTTAGACAAATTCCTTAGAGTACAAACTAAATTTAGCCCAGAAGGTGACCAACACACGTCCTGACCAGCAAGCTAATAAGGGTGCTCCAATCCAGGAGAAGCAAAAGATCACAGCTGGAATTACAGAAAAACCGGGTTAATCTCTCAATATGCAAAGTTGATTCCCTGCTGAACTAGTGATCTCTGATCTTAATCACCCCAGCTCTGCCTGAGGATATTCTAAGGGAATTGCAGCAGCCAAATTAACGCATTTAAGAAGAAGAAGAAGAAAAAAAAAARMCTAGTCTTTCTAGTTACTTYCTACAGAGTAGACTTACGTTAAAAAATTAATAAACTAAAATATTTATCGAAGTCAGCTTTCTTCAAGCATCAACAAATCAAAGAGTTAAAAAAACCCAAACCAACAAAGCTAAAAAAGCACTCTGAGGTACTCRCGTTAGGTCTCATCCATATCTAATCAGAGAGGTTTGAATGAGCTTTATTTTCATAAACAAATAGATGATGTCATTAATTTTCTCCTGGACCTTGAGGTTGTTGAAGAAGAGGATCTGACCTAATACCAGTTAATTCCTGCTGTGTGCAGAATTGTAATCTCTCCTGCAAACCAGATCTGACCTGGATTCAAGTCAAGAATTTTAAGAGTG
The DNA here is from genome assembly GCA_030449065.1 of Oceanodroma leucorhoa. Classification (NCBI taxonomy): domain Eukaryota; kingdom Metazoa; phylum Chordata; class Aves; order Procellariiformes; genus Oceanodroma; species Oceanodroma leucorhoa. Next base: position 1,081,121 of record JASVER010000046.1, on the reverse strand, counting down.
AACAAAATAGAGGGGAAAAAAAAGAATTACAGAAGAGATGTACATGCTATGCCTATGTATAACACGCACACAAATTTGTATTTGTATCAATACAAAAGCATAACTGATATCAGATCCATATACTACACCCCAAGTAGTCAAGACATGCAGAATTAATTAAAAACTACACTGTGTTCATGTATATACCTACCACATGTACTTTCTCTGGTAATAAAAACATTTAGCCAGACAGCTGTTAACATCCTTAAGCTCTACATTTCCTGTTTTTTGACATTAAAACTGTAAAGTCACTTACATATGTCCCGTTTTCTTGAACATTTTGAGGACTAAAGAGGCTAGTAATCACACACATTTTAATTTGAGCTGCCACATTGTATAGCTGAAAGCTTACATATCTGCAGAGATTCACTGTAAAGCTTAAATGTAAATAAACTCATTAATATTAGAAGTGGGTGYGTACACACACAGAGGATTGTAGGCTTGTAAATAGCATAGGCATAACTGCCTGGAGGAAGTACTTGGCAAAAACAAAGCCAAGAAGATCACCCCAGAGATTTTCATTTATTTGTCTCTTCATCGCCTTACAAAACAAACAAACAAAAGAACCCACACGTTATGCTGGAGACTTGTTCTCAGCAACATCACACCCCTTGGAAAGGTTTCCAATCGTAGCCATATTAATTACAACCCCAGCAGACTTTTCCTTTTACAGCTGAAGTGACATGTAATTTTTCCACTAAAACTAGTCAGATTGCACTCGGGTTTCTAAAAGTTGCTATTTGCTGCAGACGCAGCTCTAAGAAGTTCCATGATTTCTTTTGGCTGAAAGTCTTGGACATATGTAGAGACGCGTAGAAACGAAGCCAGCCCAGAAATCTAGGGCAGCCCTGCACTGCTCTTACTTTTCCCAAACCCACACAGGCCCATCACCGTGTGCTCCTCCAGCATGGCAAAAACCCCAGGTACGCCTGCGCTCCCAGCCCTGCTGCTCCATGCCACCACCCTCCCGGGCCCCAGCTCACCCCTAAGGGGAAGCAACCTGCTGAGCTCCTGGTGGGGGGAAAAAACTATGGCGGTCCTTAATTTGCACCTGCCTGAAACATTTCTTTTGAAGTGCTGAAGACACGGGTGTCCTGCAAATACCCTAATGCATTGTGAGACTGTCGCAGCCTAATTTCCAAGTTGCGTGCCAAGAGAGACAACCATGTGAACGCTAAGCAAGAGCACAAAATAAGAGCAAAAGAAGTTTAAAAAGGCTCCCACAACAAACTGGAAAGACACAATCACCATCTTACGCAATGCGTGCTATGGCATCCTTAGCCACTATGCTCTCAGCTGAATAAAAACATAAAAAAACTCAAACAACAGAAAAATTGAGTCCCATGACAAATAAAGAGGGCACCAGCACAAATCAGCAAAGGTATCTACCCCAGCCACACATTAGTAAGTACATCAGCCTTTGAGAGCATTTCAAAAGGACCACCACTTTCCAGCCCACCCCAAGAAAGCATTTTAAAGGACAAGCCACCACCGCAGTCGCAGCGCAAAATCCAACTTACCAATACAGGTAATAGGCTAAAGCCAGGGCGATGAGCGTAGCACAGACTCCAGCTAGCAAACATATACCCGACTGGTTTACCAACATCTTCCCAATTTGTTATTGATTAATAAAATCAAAAAAAGGAGAAGGAGAAATGGAACAGCAAAAATGGACGATGCGAGTCTTGGCTGGGAAACCAAATCAGTCTTGACATGGAGGAGGGATTATGATGACAAAAGCACATCGAGGTAAATCTGGAAGCACTGCAGCTACTAAAACTGGCTGCCCAGCAGCAGGAAAAAAAAAAGCTGGGTGTCCTCTCCGTTCTGCGGCTTCGTAAAACACTGAACTAAAAAAGCCCCTCTTACCTCAAGAATGAAGGTATGATTGGGGCATAAGTGGACTAATATTTAAAATAGGTAATACTTCTTAATAAATATTACTGTCAGGTGGTGTTGCTGACAAACCAAGCTTTCCCTCTAATCCAATAATCTTCTTACAGCAAATTACCAGGCTACAATCAACTGGATTCGCTCGCGTGGTGAGGTACGTATGTTCAGTACTGCCGCTTGACACTTTTTTTTTTCTCCTCAAGAGCTGACAAAAGATTTTAACAAAATCTAGATTTTAACAGAAAGGAACCTCCCGCACCACCAAAGCCTGTCTCTTCTCCATGAAGAGCGAACACAACGCTTGAGAGAACATCACGGCAGAGAAAGGGTTTGGTCTGCATCCAGAGTGCAGTCCTTGCAGGGCAGGACCACTTGCCTTCGCAGTGTGATGAAGGGACATCTTTGAACTGCACAGACTGAAGAAAGGGACTCTGCAGCCAGCCSGGGAGCAGGCTCCCGGGTGCTTTGCTCGGAGGGGGACTTGGGACTCCACTGCCCTTACCCTTTCTCTGCAGGTCTTGGAGGACAGCTCTACTCATCTAAAGATGACGGTATTTTCTCTCTCCTCTCCCCGCTCCAAATTCAGGGCTTTCGGGAGGCGTGAGCCACAGCAGGCACACTCCAGCAGCTTGGTTAACAAAAAGGAGATACCAGAGCCTACAGAGGAAAGAAACAAGGYGGCAGCGGATACACCCTACCCAGGCGGCAGGAACACAGTGCTGCTGGTGTGATTAAGGCTCAGGGGCCCCTCCGGCTGTTCTGCACCATAATCTGGACAGTCCAGATAAAGAGACACTTGAGGCCATGTCTGCACAGGGACACAACAGTTGGACTGAAGAGTGATTCCCATTCACCTACCATTACACCAACACAGCCCTTCCTGCAGATACAGTTTTCGCTGGCATAACTGATCCTCATCTGGTAAGAGTTAAGTCTCTAAAAGAAACAAGACGAAACAAAATCCAAACAAAATCTAGCCTAAATGCCAAAGAAAGATTAAAGTGGTAGTCACAGCCCCCTGACGCTCCCATTTTCTGACCAAACTTTAGCAGCAGCACTACAGAAAGCTACAGCATGCTGTTAGCTCCCCTTAAACCCTTGGCTGCCCTGTAAGTGAAGTCACAGAGATTTTAGGAGATTTCAATAAAGTGGAAAGAGACAGTACAAAGACACTTAAGATACAATAAATAGAAAGTTCTTAGACTCAAAGAAACAGACAATACTTGGAACTATTTGGCCAAAAAGGAAAAAAAAAAAAAAGGCTGTGAATTTAAAAAAATCACAGCCAAATAGGAGATTTTATCTGGTATGAAGTTCCGCAGAGCTGGGTGGAAAAAGAATATATCTAGCTGCCTCYGAGTTTAAAAGCACACACAAAATAAATACAACATACTCCAGAAAGTGTGGTSCATAGGGTCCTGTGGAAACCAACTTCTCAACCAGGACAGAAGCATCACAGCATTCATGAATTAAAGGAAAATTTCAGGTGCTCTCTATGCACCAAGTCAATAGGTACTCCTGCCCTCTTATATCCTGTGCAAAGTCCAGGTCTATTGTAAAACCTTTTCCAACCTCACCTCTAGCTCAACTGCATTTCTCAAGTGACTGCACAGATAAAAGCCTTACTACTATCTACATCTTCATCAGTGAAGGAGATAGCTTGCAACTAAATTCCTTGCTTGGGAATAAATAGTTTCTGTGGGCTCCAAAGGAATTTTTACTGATTGTGTTCCCCAACCTCATTTTGAGACTGCTCACACTGTTTCTGTTCTCAACTGCAGAAATAAAATTATATTAAATTACATTAAAATAAACTCAAAAATAAAACCTGAGAGACATGTAGTTCAAAGATGACAGGAGGGTTCCAGACATGTAGGGTCTGTAAACCGGCACTTGCAATGTTTTCACAGGTGACGCTCAATCACCAGTTTCCAGGACTGCTAATCAATACTTTTCCAGTGCACAATATTCATTACAGCAAATGCATATAATGGAATATGACTAGACAAAGGACGGCCTCAGGATTTTGTAAATAAAAAACAAAACCAAAGTAGCAATTATCAAGAGGCCTCATTTGAAAAAAAAAAAATCATTAGGATATTGCAATAATTGCCTATATTTGGAGCAAGGCTTACTTGGTATTTCTATTATAAAAGCAATTCTAAAATTACAGTGCTGGTATTCAAACAGTGATTCTATAATACCAGCCCTTACATAACAAACAGAAAAGGAGTTATCTAACAGAAGCCCTATTAGTACAAAATGATTTGAGTAATAGGCCTTTTGTATTGTATAAAATAGATGAATGTTATGTAATTATATAATGTTGCCAATCTTAGTCTCTGATGAATAAGAAAAAACTCAGTAGTGTCTACTCATCTCTAATACTACACAAAATGCTCCTCTTCAACTCCAAGTGGTCGAATTTTCAAGGCGAGTGGGAATTCATCCTTTGTATTCAGGCAAAAATAAACTACACTCCTGAAATTTCAGGAGTGTAAGTGCATCTACACACCATGCTGTGAAACCTAGGGACCCATCTCCTTCTAGATAGATTGTGTGAATCTGGAAAATGCTTTGTGGCACAGATTTCTTACTTGTTAAAACAGGGATGCAAAATAGAAGATAAATAAAAAAGTCTCATCTATCATCATCTGAGGTAAGTCTTATAAGAAGAATGATATACTTTGCTTTCTGGATGGAAAATAATGCAAAAAACCAATCAACCCTCAAACATAAGAAACAAAGAGAGCCAACAGGAGATACCTGTCAACATGCAAATGTGTTGTGGCTGAACAAGGAGAAGCTTCTGACTGCTGCTAAATGAAGTCCCAGCAAACACCGTATGCATGCCTACAAGCCCCTACCCAAGTTCAAAGCTTTTCTCTGAAGTATTGCATACTAATTGGGAAGAAATTGAAAGTCTGTCTTTTGAGAATTGCTGAGATGCTTTAAGTTTTAGGTATAAAACASTACCTTCTGCAAAAGAGGAGCAATATGATTTATTCTATGATTGCATCCACAGTAAYGCATGATTACCCGTGCAAGTGAACYGGCAGGAGCCAGCAGGCTCTCGGGGCTGTCTGGTGACAAACCCACCACCTCCCTCCTACCCCGCCTGAGAGCAGGCTATAGGAGACGCAAGCCTCGGCACATTGGCTTCGCTCGCTTACACCTCGTGCTTCTGCTCCAGYGTTTGCTACCACAATCTGAATTGCCAGGATGGAAAAGCTCAAATAAATACAATTATTTATTATGATTATGATGATTATTAAATAAGTAAATGAATTACACATAAAGCGAAGGGCCCAGATGACACCAGGGCTATCCACACGCTGTAAGAATCACAGCTGCAAAACCAAGGAGAGACAGCAGGAAAGTTTTCCCCTGCAAGTGCTCTGCTATACTAAATCCAGAAATTCCCCAGAAGAGCATTTGCACTATTTCACCCTACAAATGTACTCCAAACTGCTAACTGCTCACAGCTTACCAGCAATGGAGAAAGGCTGCTCTAAAAGATAGCTAGGAAGCAGAATATATGCCACTCATTTGTAACTAAACGGTCCCCAGCCTTCTTGAGGGATCTGTGACAAGTGAGAACGACCAACCAGCCTACTGTCACCAGRCTGACATTTGTCACATGGACAAGGATACCTCCTAGACATTTCTTTACAGGAAGTCTAACGCTTCCACCAGCAAATTTTCCGGGGTTCGACCAGGGAGGGAGGTAGGGGCCATGTGGAGGGGGAAGACGAAAGCCACCRTTCTGAAGTATCTGGGTTTGAAAGATCTCCATCACAGGGAAGYGAGAGAGAGACAGAAGTAAAAATACTAAAACCAGAAGCTGGGTGACTGACTGTCACTGAGGCAGCTTAAGATAAAACCCCATTGTTTTGGAGTCAGGAAGGAAGAATAGGTGAAAAATGTGGCTTGGAAAACCAACAGGTACACAACCCAAACAGTTCCTCAGACAGTTCGCACGAGCTGAATTGGCAGCCTGAATTGCACCGGGGAGCTTGATCCTGCGGAGGAGGATGTTCAGTGCAATGCTGCTTCACACAGTGCTGTGTGCAGTCTGCTATTCACAACCCAAAGGGTAAGAAAGCAAGAAAGGTAGAGCTGTACAGCAGGGCAGGGGCCCACATCACCCCCCTTCTTCCTTGTACGGGATCCAACTTTTATTCTCTTTCCTGTCACCTCGGCTGCCATCAGCAGTGTGTTCCTACCCGAACACAATGGCTATACTTCTTTTGGGTTATTTCACTGACAAATATTTCACAAGGCTGTTATCAGTCTGAATTCATAATTATCCTTGTGGTGAGATCTCTTTTTGCATATACACAAAAGCAGGTATCTTTCTAAAAAGATAGAGCAGACTATCAAACAGACTGATAGCAAAAACAAATATATGCCGGACAAAGTTTTTTGTTCTGTGTTTTCAGACAAGTTCRCACCAGCCCCTTCTGGCCTGAATACCAATACTGGCAGCAGCCACACACCACACAATCTTTTCAGGGTAAATGGAAAAACCCCACCCCGAACAATAATAAAAAAAACCCCAAAACCCCAAACAAAAACCACCACAAAAAGAAAAAGCTCCTCTCTCTACACCAATTTTAAGATTACATTTTGAACACAAAGATGAACTGCACGTGCATGAACCTGTGCTTTTGCMCATGGCAAAATCTTTATAAATTACAACCAGAACACTTTATAAATACAGTGTCCCACTCATTCAAAAAATTAACTTAGAAGTGGAAAGTCTGTATGCTGTTAAAGTTCAGGCTGTTGTCAGCCATTCAACTGGGAAACTGAAGGGCAGCCCCTCTGTAAACAGCCCATCTATTTTAAAATCCACATGAGAGAAAGACCTGAAAAGAAACATCTACAGCTCTCCCCAGTTCTTAAGATCTTCCATCTCCTGGTAGCTTGGCATCCTATTGCTAAATAAGCCTCTTGTAGTGTATATAGTTAATTCAAACCATTCTGAATTCTGCAGAGCAGGGGACCATTCTATGGTAACACACACAGTCTTTGAAAGATGCTGCCAACAAAGATCAGAAATCCAGGACTGGTCAGCGTTGTCGCGATTCAGTTTCACTTGTTCAGCTTCTTCTGAACAGCAGCCTTTTAATGCAATGTTTGAGAGGGAGGTGACCTAAATATCCTTTTACTGAAGGCTGCAGGGATCTTTGAAATGACTAGCCCACTAGAAATGCATGCCTGCCTTGCACCAGCAAAATTCAGACAGCTACTTTGCATGAGGGCTGCTCCACAACTGACAGCAAAAGCACGGGAGTTTTCACAGATGATCTCTGCTCTTTTTATCATCGTCTCATGTAAACTAGCTCTGACTGGACCTAGACAAAAGGACATTAAAATAATTCTGACACTGTGAGTACTTTCTCAGTCCTACAGGTGCCACGGTACTGATATTAATCTGACCATAGGCGATTTCTCAGTGACCTAAYCTGAGCCAGGTGGGCAGCTGCCTGTGAGGAAATTTCTACATCTCTKTACATTCCACTGCATCGTTTCCACTTCTGTCAGAGACACACAAGATCACTGGAGCAGAGGTTGTCTTTTGTTACCTGGCACAGTTATAAAGCACTGAAAGAAATGTGAAATTATAGTATAGAAGTGGGCACCCATTTCTCTTGCAGCTCGCAGCGTTTCAGAATAGTTGGACTATCAAGTCAAAAATTGCTCCCCATCATTTGAAAAATTAGAAGCTAATTAGTAAACAGAGGTGTTTATTGTAGTAAAGCCTCATATTCAAAAGAGCCTGTGTGCCACACTCGAATTCTGGATGTAACCGCTGCTAGTTCGGCACTGCTCTTCAAAAGCTCCTCAGTCAGGCAGAGTAATGGTTTGAGAAGCAGCATTTTTACTCTTATGATTCATTTTTATATGCCAGAATAACMCTCAGCTCATCTGCAATTAAATGCCAAAAAAAATCAGATATTCAAGGATATTAAARACTGTCTGCAGTTCAATGCAATGTGTTAATATAGAACACATTTACAGACAATGAGTCTAGCAAACCAGGCTAGCTTCATTTAAAATAAACAAACAAGCAGACTGGTCTAATTACCAGAACTAATTTAAAAGAATCAATATTTCTCCAATCAAGACATATAACAAGAACCTTCATGCTATTTACTCAGCAATATATAATTGCTTCTTGAGTCTGCAGTCTGTGCCGTTCACTTTCAAGCCCATTAAACATGAATTACTTCTTTTGATTCATTCTATTTAAATTCCTTTTACCTTTACTATAATAAGGCAGATTTTGGAAATACCTATAATAATTGAAACTTCACTGCATTGATAAGCAGTATTTTTCTGTAACTAAGTTCATTACTTCCAGGTGACTGGGAGCTTAYCCCATGCCTGGTTTGACTGACTGTTCACAAGTCCCTACTCTCAGGCACTGCTAAAGGCTCACTCTTAGCTCATGCTTAAGGTCAGCATGTCCTGAGGTTTGCTTGTATAACTGCTTTTATAGTTATTACTCGTCCCAGGTCTGTAGCAACATGATGTATCTTAAGCTAAACTGTTTTGGGTTTTGTTTTTTTAATTTTTGTTTAGAATTTTTCAGCAAATAGCTAATTTCAGTAGACTCGCTGAGGGAACARTTAACCTAATAAAGCTGAGAAACTGGTAGTGGTAGGCACAGAGGGACAAACAGCCTTAACACTACCTGCAACTGGGCTGTAAGTTTATGTTACCAAATATCCCAGCACTACACTGGCCCACAGTCATAAACAATGAAGATGTTTTCCTTCTGGGGCACACATGACAATAACAAGTGGCATTGCTATACCTTCAGCACAGGAAAAAGAACCATGCAAGGAGATGCTTAGGTCTTTTGCTCTCATTTTGCAATAAAAGATTCAAAGTACCCAGACAATTTCTGACTGAAAAAGGCAAAAGCTTACAAAGCTGGGGCAAGGAGTATCTGCCCTGACAGCCATCCAGAAGGGACCTGCAAAACAAGCTGCAGCAGCCAGGCCCCGCGGTGCAGGTCAGCAGCCCACGCTGGTGGCTGGCTGCTGTTCACCCGGCCAGCTCCRACACATACACCCGCTCTCCACCATGGTACGGCACCAGCAGTTGCCACAACAGCCCAGCAGCTGCATCACCAGCTCACACCATACCGAGCTTCCTTCCCTCTGTTCAACTCCTTACATCGCAGCAGGAGCAAGGCTTGTTCTGTTTCTAGAAGGGTCTCCTTTGTTTGCCAGTTGTTTTCAATCACAAACTTATTCGGTCATGTGATCTCCAACTCCTTGGTCTCAGGCCAAGCCTTTCTTGCGCATCAGGCTACTTGTCCCATTAAACTGGAACACCACAACCAAGTTGGAAAGGGAGGCTCTCTTAAGAGGGAGATACAGACACAGGGATTGGGCAAATGAACCCTTGATACAAAACTGGCCTTGCTGGTAAGGCATAACAATATTGTCCCAAAACACACGCTGCAACAGCATTCGTATTCCCATCTGTACTTTCTGCTGCTTTGGAAAATACTGTCAAAGGTCCTGAATGTGTGGCCTTCRCAACTTAAAAAAAACATGTGAAAACAACTGTTCCCATGGCAACATTGACATGTTCAAAACAATTATAAAAGAGTAAGAGTAAATGCCATTATAACTTCTTATAAAGCACTTTTAGTTTGGATTATTTTTTCTTCTCAAAATAAACATCCCTAGGAGATCCAGTTTACAGGCCCTTGGTCCTTCATTTCCACCAGCTGATCCCCCCAGCTAGAAGTGGTCCCTGTGCCGGCCCAGGGCAGTGACCACACTGCCAGGGCTGAACAGCGCTGGGTGCCGGGCACAAGCGTAGCCAGCACCGTCCAACAAGGCTCCTGGGGAGCAAAGCTTAACGGGGCACATTCCAATGTTTTCAAAGATCGAGAGGACCGAGTGCTTCACAAAACACAGCTGTCATGCTTGCTTCTTCCAAATAAAAGTCACAACAAGGAGAACTGATCTTCTGGTGCCCACCTCCTATACGCAGAATCAGTAGTTAGAGGAGACATACTGAAGTGAAGGACATGGAAACAATATTCGCCGTGTCCTGAAAGAGTTCAGAGCAACACTTTCCACCTTGCAGAACGTCCTGGTTTCGGCTGGGATAGAGTTAATTTTCTTCCTAGTAGCTGGTACAGTGCTGTGTTTTGGATTTAGTATGAGAAGAATGTTGATAACACACGGATGTTTTAGGTGTTGCTAAGTAGTGTTTACACTCGTCAAGAGCTTTTCAGCTTCCCATGCTTGGCCAAGTTGGGAGGGAGCATAGCCAGGACAGCTAACCCAACTGGCCAACGGGGTATTCCATATCACATGATGCCATGCTCAGTATATAAACTGGAGGGAGTTGTCTGGGGAGGGGTGATCGCTGCTCAGGGACTGGYTGGGCATCRGTCGGTGGATGGTGAGCAATTGCACTGTGCATCACTCATTTTGTATATTCTATCATCATCATTATTATTATTATTATTACCCCTTCCTTTTCTGTTCTATTAAACTGTTTTTATCTCAATCCACGAATTTTACTTCCCCCCCCCCCCTCGATTCTTTCCCCCATCCCACTGGGCAGGGGGCGAGTGAGYGAGCTGTGTGGTGTTTGGCTGCCTGACGGGTTAAACCACAACAGTGCTCTGTGCTATAATGCACCTAACACACCCAGACCTTCTCAAGTGTTTCTAGGCTACAAAGGAAAACTAGTCCTTTCTCATTTTCATAGTGTCCTGACTCAGTGCATTGTCTATTAAAAACAGATAGGAAAGAATGTTACTTCTGCATGTTGTGCAAAATTGACTCTTAGCTTAAAAACCACACCGCACCAGGCTAACGGCAGKGATCGTATCTCTGGTAGCAGCTTTTCAGAATATCAGTCTGCCAGTGAAGAGGTCTCTGTCTTATGGGCTTTGAAATAGCCCGTTACCACAGCCTCCACATTGGTAAATTAAATATGAAAGCAGAAAATGTAACAGGTTTTCGGATGTACTTTACATTTCTCCTTGCTTGAACTATAGAAAACTCTTGAAATTGTGACTGCCATGACTGCTTTTGTGAGCTGCTTTTTGGTCTAGCCTGCCGGATCTTTATGTCCACAAGTGTTTTGCAAAGATGTTTTTTTTTCTATCTCTGTGGCCCCAACTAAGTTTATATGAAAATTGAATCTTCCAACAATTGTTACAAATTGTAACACTGGCAAGTCTGAGAAAGAGAAACCCCCTCATGAAGACACACAATAAGGACAACAGCAGCAGATGATACCTATAGGAYCTCTGCCTATGCATAAACCCCAACAGGAGGGGACAGCTGCTCTGGCAAATGCTATCATAATTTGGCCTCCCCTTAATTCAGTCCCTCACCTCCTTGACTGTGTGCCTGTTGGTACCAGTCATGCTTTGGTTCATGAAATGGAGATTTGTTCCGTAGAAGCATCATCCACTGGGACACTGAAAAGCTCTCAGTACAATTTCTCTAATCCATATTAATATCTATCGACCTGCTCAGGATTTCTCTGAACAATCAAGAAGGTGAAAGCTGAAGTAATTATTCATAGGATTATTCAACCCATGCAGCTTCCAGCATGGCCATCAACTCAATTCAGAACATTTCATTTCTAGATTATTCCTCCTTGCAGGTTCTAGCAACCCGAGATAAGACACCCAGGCACGCACTACATGAGGGGCACAGGCACCAGGCTTGGCAGCCTGCAGGGCTGGGTACGAGAAGCCCAAGTTCTCTCTTCTCCAAACAGAAGCAGAGCTTGAAAATTCGAGAGCTGTSCACAATTCATACAATCCTACTCCCCAAGCGTATTTTAGCTTCTCAGTAACACTCACATTGATGGCCTTTTCAGGCCTTACACACAAAGAAGAAAAGCAAAAATTGCAGCCATGTAAGCTGAAAAATATGCCACAAAACAGCAAACGCATAAAAACTGGCTTTCATGTATTTCTGGGGCATTGCTCTTACACCAATGGCAATGAGCCCAGGCAAAAGCATTTTGCAGAACTGGTTTTGAAAGTAGCTGGTCACCATGACACTGTAACAAGGCTACTTTCACGAGTCAACCTACTGTGTCTCCCTCCACCCACCAAAGCTGCAGATGGTCAGCATTAACCAGATTCAGCTGCAATAACTAATTTTTGGGAGTAAAATTTTGATCCAAGAATATTTGGGGCTCACAGAAAGTGGCTGTTTGCCCACCTAATGTGATCTGGGATAAATGCTTTAACTTCCTCTATAGCAGGAAAATGTACATCTTCAAAAGGGATTTAACTTCGCGTGAGGTCAGAATACATGCCCTGAACACAGACTGTGGCTGATCCAGTACGTACGTACTGCCCTGTGAATCAGAGCTTTGAGAAATATCTCACAGAAATGAAAGTTTCTTGGGAGACTACTTGTCCTATAATAGAACTTGAAAGGTTATAGAATACTAAAGTAACACTCTGGGTCTTTGCAAAATCACCAAGATTAAATTACTTTCCTATAAAAAAGCTAGTAATAGCCCATGGAGGGGCAGGGTATCAGAGATCATCATTAAAATGTCAACATCTGACACTAACCACTCCGGGGTTTTAAGATCTTGTTCTGGAAAAACCCTGTCCTATTGCTGTATCAGTGGGGTCTCACCAGCTTTCCACTTTTGCTGTCACCATTTGTAGGAGAGACTACAAAAAAGGGCAAAAAGAAGGAAGTTTGTTGCTATAACTTAACACTTCCGTATCTGGTTACTGGACAAAATTTAAGGATGTTTGSATTAAAGGCAGTCTAAGATGACTCCAGAGTCAGCATTCAAGAGTTTTCTAAGAACTCTGTAAAGGAGGTCCGCAAAGCACTGTAAGGCCACAGTTCCCCCTCGACGTTTAAGGGGGAGGTGATAGTTTAGTATTTTTAGAGTCCTCTGGAGGTTTATTTGTGGTTAAGTCTTTGCTGCAATGATTACCAACAGATATAGTATACATGAGAGAACAGGAGCAAACACTACAGCAAGCAACAAGCTGAAGCACTGGTTTCATCCCTAAATTAAAATTCTCAGAGTGGGAGACTTTTGATGCCTCTCCCAGCAATTCATACAGTTCTATGAAAAGAACAGGATTTGCACCCCCATTTTTGGCTAAAAGCATCTTATTGCTACAGACAAAACGCAAATACAGAAACGTGGGGGAAGATTTATTTCTTACCACCACCACTGGGGACCACTTCTGGCACCTGGCAACACTCAGAGCAACAGGAGAATTCCCATCTCCTCCCTCCAGGGAAGTACCACTGTTTATGTTTCAAGAGATTTGCTTTCTCATTTGCCTATAAGCAAAAAAGACATTCTTCAATGAATGAAGGTAAAAGTATTTTGTTTAGAAGCAAATACAATGCAAACAACATGCAGCTGCTAACCCAGGTCACAAATTCTTTAACTCAAACTCTTCKTATTAAAATTACCCATATTTCTCTTTTTCTTTGGGGAAAAAAGAAAAAAAACTACTTAATCCCTGTTCCCATGTACTAATATTACACTCTGATCCACAGGTACCAACTACTATTACTTTCAGAGGGTCTAACTGGCACATATCTACAAAACTAAAGTCAAGTGTTCTCAATTTATATTTAGTAGTGAAATCGCAGCTTCTATTCAGATTGGGGAAAAGGCTCGCATACTCAAGAACTAGCCTACTTTTCCTAGCTTTACTAATCAGCATAACAAAAGGTATTTCTTTTACCTACAAACCTTGTCTTGATAGAAGTTACTGAAAATGAAGCAGAAGCAATTATTCGTTCCCAAAACACACACTTAATCCCTATATTTTATTAAGAGCATTTTTTATGATCCTGAAGCAATTAAGTTAATCATTATTTAATTTTAGATTACCGAACTGAAGATTTACTTCAGACACAAGCTCACTTTCCACATAATTTAGTCTCAGTAATTAGAGATGTACTTTACCCAGAGGTGGCTTGTTTAAAGCCTGTTATCTAATTTCACAAGCCTTATGCCATGAAGGTTTTGTGCAGAAATCTACAAATCAAACTTCAAAAAAAAGAAAACCCCAAAGAAACTCGGATTTACCAGACTGCAAACCTGGTTTTCCTTAAAAATAAAAACAACAAAGAAAAAAGTGTTCTTCAAACATCTTCCCAACAAGTCAGATGTATCACAAAAGCTAATATAAAGCATTTCTTTAACCCAATGCTACCTTTAGCAAAGCTTAAAGCCGTAACAACAAAAAATGCTCTTCTCATACAAATCACGTCATTTACAACTTATTTTAACCAGGATGTAAGGTCTACAGGAAAATGTACGTGTCTACTAAGATGCCCAGCAGGTATCTGCCACGGGATGTAACCAGTACTGAATCATGCAGACATTTAACAGGGACTTCTGTGACGGTGTTATCAGAGGAACAGAAAAAAGACCAGGCTTGTAGGTTCATACCGTATATATTTACCTTGGATATCATACCATTCAAAAACTGCTCAATTCCAACCTACTTCAGACAAATTTGTGTAAACATGCTGTTGAAACCAAACCATACTAGGAAATGCCAGTTAGCCATTCAGCTAGCTACTACCCATCCAGCTCAGGTTTAGGTCTGTGTACAGTTAATGGCATCACTAGCTGCCAGTCCATCTGGCCTGGCACATTGCCCAAGGGAAGTTTTATGTCAAAACACATTTGCTGTTTTTTGGAACAAAGTGTACATCTTCCACCGCTGCCATTAKAGAGAAGGAAGACAGATGACCAGGCAAGAATTTTAAAAACATACACCACTTTTTGCAACTCTTTGTCTTCAGAATTGTCCAACAAAAACAACACAAGCAACTGCTCAACACTCACTTAAATTCAACCATATTCAAACCAATAGAGAACTTCCTCTATAAATGTGGAAGGTGTAGATTCAGTTCAAGACTTTAATGCCAGTACTTTTATGATCCAGTTTGACTTGCTGCATTGAAGAAAGGCTACAGAACTCATTTCAGCAAAGATTGACAAAGAAGAATAATGTCATACAGCTACAAAGAGATCAGGACACAACAGGTTTGCTGAAGGGAGATAACTCAAAATAAATATAAGTAAGCCTCAGCTACCTGGATTTTCAACAAACATTATTTAATACTTTTCCATGTGGTATTGCATCAAATATGTGAAGTTGGAGACTGGTAGAGGAACTGTGACACCAGTAAAGATCCTGCACAAAAGAGATGGTGACAGACAGCATGGGAAGAAAAAGCTGCAGACACCTTGGAAGTTAATGAAAACACTAAATAAAACCCAACAGTTTTCTGCTTCATTTTTAACTGATTAATGGCTTGCACACAAAARAAGTAGTTATGGCAGCTGATGACAAAGTTGGGAAGCAATCTGAACATGAAGGTGAATTGAGTTGTTATACGACAGGCATCATGACCTTAAAGACTGGAGCCGTAAGAGTGGGATGAAAGTCACTCATATACAATGCACAATCACATATATAAAATAAACACGCCCCAGCTAGACACTGGAGAATGATCAGTGCCTAGAGCAGAAGGGCCTGGATGTGCTAGCCCATCCTAGCACAAAATGGCTGTGAGTCACCACTCAGATGCAGCTGTGAAAAAAGCACATGCAATCCTAGGATGTATCCAGAGAAGCGTTTCCAACAGAAATGTGAAGTACAGGGAAGTACACAGGAGRCACTGCTAAAATCCCATCCGGAATACCGCACAAGAGAGGCTGCCCATGTTCCAAAAGGAGGCACTAGAAACACAGGAAGGTGAAGGAGGATTTCTAGCATTGACAGCATTGCATGGAGACCGGCATGCACGGCAGGGGGATTTACAGGGGATGCAATTGCTCCCTGTAGGACAGTAAAGATAACCACTAAGAAGGGAAATAAACCATTTGAGCCAATAAAGGCTGCTGATACCAGAACAAACAGGTATCAGCGGGCCAGCAGTAAGTTTAGGCTGGAGCCTATCAGAATAGCAAAGCTCTGGGAGAAGCTTCTGGTGACAATAAACCTATGTGCTTAAGGAGGCCCTTGTTACGAGAAGGACATTAYGACACACTACCTGCTTTCTATAGCTCCAACCATTTTTGAGGCTGTCCCATCTAAACACTCATTGAAGGGTCTATGAAACTATCAYCAAAAGCAGCTGGTTCAGTTCTCAGTGCTTGTGGAGGAAGGCGGTACATGGTGTGAGTTACAGGGTGGGAGGTGGGGTGGGGGGAAGCAGATTTATATGAGAAACTGTAAATAGTAACCGTAATCTTCCTGCATACCTAAAAGGCAAACAAATATCTCCTAATTTAAAATAATAATGTTAGCCATTTTGTTTACATTAAAATCCTCACATGCAAGTATGGCAATAAAAAGCGTGCATTAAAACAGCTCAGCAAGCCATGAACAGCATCTCATCCTACTTCCCAATATCCCACAAGAAAGAGATCTGTAGAACTGATGCAACAGAGCATGCCACAGTTCAATAAATTGCATCATTCCAATGCTACTCCTTGGAACAAGCACGTTCTCTGGTCTTGAAGTGATTCTCGAACACTGCTTTCATGGCGTATCAAAGGGATCTTTGCCTTTTCACTGCCTGTGTATAGYGTCTCTCATGCAGACATTTTACTGCAGCTGATAAAACTGAGGTCAAAGTTCCCAGAATGAAACACTGCAACTGGTAGGAGAGTAATTTCTGGTCTGATACTGAAGCACAGCAGTGTTATGCAAGAGAACAGGATTTGAAAGCAAGTTTTGGTCTGACTGTTTATTGTACAGATGCCTGCATAAGAAGTACTTGAGCCCTAAAGAAAGAGAGAGACGCTCTTCCCATTTAGGATCCTCATCTTCCCCACTTATTAAAARAAACAAAAAATATATATAAAAATATGTATATATATACGAAAAACCATGAACTGGAAACTGCAAGTTGTATCAAATTGCTTTTCTGATGTCTTCTAAGATTGAACAAACAGATTTAGGCAGTACATTGAGGATAAGAGAGTCACATTTAAGTACACACATTATTTTTCCATTTCAAAAAAGTCCCTCAATTAAATATAAATGCATGTGCACGCACTTAAACACTTATGCAGTTTCTCTCTTGCATAGTACCTTGCATTGACTTCAAATGATAAYTTCATATGATAACCTCCAAAACCATGTTTCCATTAGCTACTTTGATACCACAGCTTTGAAAATATTCTCAGCGCTCCAACATTTAGGATATACAGGACTCAAAAGTGGACATACACAATTCTGTCTTCAGCATCATCTCACAAGTGGAACATTTCATTCCTTTTTGTCTTTTTTGTTTGTTTCCTTTTTTTTTTTTTAATAATTTATTAAAACTACTGAACCCATTTGCTGGTCAGTTTCCTTCCTCACCATAGGAAGTGTCGATACCCTTGAATCTCCTGATTATCTGCTTGACCCACAGCTCAGTCCATTCCCTAAAGACCATCTTCCATATAATATCCCGATATTGACAGAGGAGTAGCAGTTAGAAAAAAAAAAAAAAAAAAGAGAGAGAGAACAAAAAGGCTTGATAATGTGCTTTTAATCACAAGTTAACTTTCTCCCTAGATGGTAAAACTAGTTTCATGGCAAACCTCTCTCAAYGTCTTACAGAATCATACTGATATTAACAGAACGGCTTCAGGAAATTACTTCCTGCTACCATCCTACTACTGTGTCCATCACCTCTTAGAAAGAGAGCCCCTAAAAACTAAATGCTTCCCTAATGATAATTGGAAATGATTGACTCTGAAAGTGCTTTCAGAAAAAGAGGTCTTCACTCATAGTAGGAAAAACGAGGAGAATGTCAATAAATTATGAGGGGTTTACAACAATCAATCAGAAGTGTTTCCCTCCSCCCCCCAATGCATAACTGAACTGTGAACCTTCTTGCCATGGCTGTTATAGGTGGCATAAGTAGACYGAAAAGAGAGGGACCAGAATTATTAATGAAATGGAAATTAGGAGGATATGACAGAGCAAATAGCAGTGTGTTGACTGTAAATCCTTTTGTAAGACATCCATTATAAACCAGAGTACTCACCTAGATGGACCAATGACAGAGAGACTCCCTCCCTTTTCAAGATGGAAATTAGACTTTTGCAGCAAACAAAGCATTTAATTTTYCATTGCAACTTGCAACCAAACCCTTCAGTTTTGAGCTTCTCTTTGTAAAAYGGTGAACAGATAAGCAAGAATGAAGTGGATGAAAGTATCTGTGGCCTCATAACTCTTCAGAGTTCTCCATTCATCGAGAGAGAACTTGAGCACCAGCAGAAGACCAGTTACTTCTAACTTWGTCCATAGCTGCCTATGGAGCCAGGGCTCTGATGGATAAACATTCTCCACCAGGTTCAGCTGTGGAAGCCTAAAACATTACTGCCCCCTCTTGTCCATCCCAGCCTTCTGCTAGGAATCACTGCTTCATAGCTGGAACACCTTCATAGCCTGCACCTTAGTTGCTCCAATTCACAACTCAATGTGTTAGTTTAAACCCCTGATGAAGGTGGGTTCTTGCCATGACTCTCTTTTATTATTCTTTTTTAAAGGCAGCAAACTTTACCAGGATTTTCCAACTGTGAATTGCTGGGGCTGAAGCACCTGCACACGGTCCCTTCTGCAGTGCCAATGGCTGGTAGCATCTAGAGAAGCAAGCAATGTCCAAGATCATTGCCGCAAGACTTGGTAGACAATCCTGGTCCAATTTGAAGAGGTTGAATTATTCTTGGTTAAAGAGGTTATAAGGCTTCTGATACCTGAGACCAGAAACAGGGTAAGTCCTCAGCAATTTAACTCAGACGTCTGTATAGCACTATAGTGCTTAACTGGAATGCTTTCATCCCACTCCTAGCTTCAAATGTGACATACAGGAAAGGAAACCATGGCCATATGAAATGACATAAGCTCAGAAAGCCACAGCTGCCCCAAACAACTAGGGCAGAACATCTTCGAACTGAGTTAAGTGTGCCCTGTCCTGGGAAATGTTACCSCAGTTACAGTCCAGACAGGTTTACTCCCAAGAAATCTAATAATTTATCTGCAATTTCTTAGAGACTAGTTACCTCTGAGGTTTTGCCACAACTTAACCTGAACTAAAGGTCTAGATAAAAAAACAGCATAAAAGAGTAAGTGAGTTTGAGTAGGCTTGGGCAAGGTTTCTGTATTTCCTTGTGTTTGGGAGTGTTTGGGTTTTAGTTGGGTTTATTAATGAAATTTAAATTGTGAATAAATCTCRAATGTTGAGGCAAGCTCATCCATGTTTTATAGAAGAATTGCCTAAACWGGCTTCTGGGAAGAAGTAGGCTCTGAAAGAGGACCTAAATTATTTTTGTAAATGGCTATTTAATTGTAAACATAAGTTTTTCCTACTACAATATATAACATGTCTGTCACATTCAGAGTAATTCCAGGGTGGGTTTTTTTTCCTTTTAAACACTAGAATATTCTTTTGCTTAGAATATGCCCTTTACAGAAAATGTTTATGGCAATAGCAGAACACAGTTCTGCCTAACACAGAGCTACATAAAGAACTGCCTTCACAGAAACAAGGATAGTTAGGTGCTGTATTCAGCACCTAAATATTATAGAAAGAGACCTGCTGTGGAGTGAGTGTGGAAAACATACACAGGAATGATSTGCAGGGTGAGGTATAAGCTTATTTTCCTAATTTCCCTCCTTCTTTCACTTTTCAAGTCTTAAAAAAACCCCAACAAAACAGTTGCAAACATCCTCTGCCAATTTCCTCTGGCTGACCTTTATAGCAGCATGTTCCTTTCACTACAGTGCTCCTCCACCATCTTCATTCTGTGCCCTGCCCCAAACCCTGGGGYTGAGCGTCCCCACACTGCATTCAGGGGGAAGCCTCCATCGCGCAGATTTTCTCTCCCATTGCTCACCCATCTTCTTTGGTGTGCAATAGATTTATAGGTAACTTTTAGAGCTGTAGGTCTTTAAATGGCCTTCAGTCAGGAAAATAAAAAAATCCCAAAACACAATTCTTCACCCACTAATGAGAAGCAATTGATCATTAACTTTCATGCTCTGATCTTCCACAAGCAGACTTCACAAGTACTCAAAATTAATAATTTTCTTATGAATTCACAGATAAAGTTAATAAGAAGGAGTTACCTCGCGGGATTTGAGAATTGCAGCAAGTCTTTGGCAGAAATACCTTTCCTTCACGGGCCTCAAATTTGTAAGGTTCCAGAACGAAAACACRTATATGAAGCATTAGTCACATCAGGATTAAAACTCCCAGCAACCTCTGTGTGCCCAGCACGCCAGACTCACGTCATCTCCTTGAGCTCACCCATACACACCCCTTCCCTGTCCACATTAAGTCCCTTTTAGCAAGAGRCTGCCACCGGGGTCACGAGTCAAGTAGGCTTGGCTAAAAATATTCTCCAGCACTGTCCCTCATCTGCCTCGCTGTTGTCCACCTCTGCCTTAATGCTGGAGATTCTTCAAGCTTCCAAGTTGTTTGCAAAGTGCCTACTGCTATCAGTGCTAGCACCAGCAAACCCCAGGAGAAGACCACATCCTAGCACTGGGCACAAACCTGCGCRGCAGCTATTTGTAGCTGAGGGATCCTCCTCTCCGGCAGTTATTTTACTCCCCCTGGTTAGACTAAACTGACTACACGTTTCTGTTTATTCACTATTCATAATTCAAATGCAAGTGAAATTAAAAGGACCTAGAACGGCAATCTAGTTAAGAACTTTAATGAACGTGAATAGCATTTTAGAAATAAAGTCTATTATAAAGCACTTGAACTAATTAAGAGTTTACCAAAACCCTTAGCATTCTGCATTAAGAAAGTAAAAGCCTTTTAAAGAAAGCTTTAAAATTCTGAACTGCTGCAGCTAAGATCTGAACAGGAAATACTGAAACTAGCCACATTTGCTATCCTATCTCATTCAGTAGCATAAACAAGGAAAAAACAGTTAAATACAACAGTATCCTGAGGAAAAAAAAAWAAATTCTTCTTTGTCATGGGTGAAGCCATTTCGCAGTGAACAAGGTGATAATTTTGGAAATATCAGCTCTTCAGGATCTCAAAAAAATTACAGGTGTTCCACACACTCTCTTCCAAGCAATAGTGGCCAATAATAAAATAACTAAAAAAAAAAAAAAAAAGAAATCTTCAGAGCTGACTGCCAAGGCAGAGAAGGCCTAGCTTACCTTCTTTGAAGAACCTGTGCACTGGACCTTTGAACTAATGTCTTTTTTCCCTTGTTTACACAAGGAAAGTTTCTTAATACCATCTTAATAGCATTTACATACATAAATAACAGATTCTCAAAAGCCTGATGAAGCTTGAGCTAACTGTAACCTAAAATAACAATGTAATTCCTAAGAGGATGCATTATCTTTACATTGTCCTAGCTTGGTCTTGGTCAAACACAGCAAGAGAGTAAATTGCTACATTAGAGGTTAAAAGCAGAGGAAAAAACCCAAGTCAAATAGAAGAGCACGCAGCTGAGGAGACAGAAAATACTTGCGATCAAAGGGTGATACAGCATGGGTGTTTTACTAATCTTGCAGGAGTCCAGCTAAYGACCCTGCCAAGGGGTTGTCCACGCTCCTCCCCGAGGCTGGGGCTGCTCCACCTGTAACAGGCAGAGAACACCTCACCAGACTGCCCTCACCCACGCCGGCCCYGGGGCTGGCACGGCCCGCCGCAGGGCCCCAGCTCACCCCTGGCCAGTGTGACTGAAGCAGGTGCCAGCTATTTTTATGTCTAAACTGCGATTTACATCTGACCTGTTATTAAGTTCAAAGGCAGAAGCAGCCGCAGCAACGCCACCAGGAAGGCAACGCAACRTGCTCCCAGCTCATCGGTAGAGAATGGGAGGCTACGGCGGTCATGACTCTGAAACGCCCGGCGGGCTGCGGGAATGGCCTGTTCCACCTGCTGTAAGGCAGCGGCTGCCCAATGCTGTGCAACCTGTGRGGTGCCAAAAAGCCCTGACCCCTTCCTCCCCAATGCATCACACAACCCACTTCTGACAGCACCAGACTGTGGGTAGCACCCACTTGCTTGGGCTGACCTCAATGTTTCTAGGTACCAAAATATGTGCATAGTTTGTAAATAAAGGAGTGTGGCACCAAATTATTAAATTTTGAAGTTCTACATGACAGGGCACTGAAGTAATAGTCGAATCTTAAACTGATTTAAACGTGTTAACTGATYGACCAGTTCATTCTCGCAAAGGCTAAAAATATTCTCAAAATAAAATAAATAAATAAAATAAAAAAGATCTCAAAGGACTRTTCAGAACATAATCAGCGGCTAACGATGCACAAAGAATCGTGTCCGCAGCAGACCATCTGCAAATTGAGAATTACTTCAAAATCCATTTAAGTAAATCATTCTCCCACTACAAAAATCTCAGCTTCTAAGATTAGAGATCTTTTGGAAGATTATTCATTCCCTCRTCTCAGACTTAAAAGGATGCCAGAATTACTATATCCTGGACTGTAACTGAAGCCATTCAGTACAAGCTGCTTTCSTATCAGGGGACCATCTTTTCAGTGAGATCCATTATATATATATCTTRGGGTGTGATTAAGGTATTTAGTATCTTTTTTTTTCTTTTCCATAAACGCAAGAGCTGAGCAGTCTTCTAATCTCTAAGACTGCAAATGCCCAGCTTCTACAGCTGCAGTAATTAAACCAACTTCTCATGCTATTACCCACCTCAAGTCTCTTCCTCGACATCTGCTCTATTCCCACATTGCACTCTTAAATCAAACTAAGATGAGCTATTTTCTAAGATCAGCTGACTTTTCTCTCCCTAGAAATCACTGCAGCCAAAATGATTCTGAGCAGGTATGAAGCATCTTGCTAAATATCCAAAAGGTCTCTTTTAAAGAAAAAAAATAAAATAGTAGACGTCAATGCAAGTAGGTATTTTTAGCCCSTGAGTTGTTCTATATTTATTCCTTTATGTCTATCTAAAAAAAAGCATGATCTCTGATGAAGCATTACCAGAAAATACATTCTACTGGAAAGTCTGCTTTATGAATCTTAGCTACATGAGCACTGCAACAGGTACRTCACGCCACCCATTCAACCATACAAGTCTAAGGATTAGGAGTGTACACAGAATAATGTTTCCTCGGTTTCAAAGAGGTGCTTAAAAAAAACCAACCAAACAAATAAACCAACCCAGAAAGCAAACTCCTCAGCATAATCTTTTTGTCATTCTGCTTAGATGCAACACTTCAGCATCATGCTTAAAAACTGCCACCTTGAAGTGTTCCTAATTGGCTAACGCCCAAAAAACTCAAGGCACCTTGTGGGTTAGCTGTTAAAAACAAAACAAACCCACCATCCCCAACTCCAGGACACATCATACTTCAACAAAACCTCAGGTCAGCAGCTACAGCAGCAGCTCAGGTCATATAAATATTCAGGCAATAAAAGACTACTTATCTCTTCCTTATTCTGTTTCCTTATAGCTATCAGCTTCTTGCCCCGAAGGCCCCTGCCCGGTTACCTCCAACGTGTTTACACCACCCCAATAGCCTCGTGCCTCTGATCTTACGCAAATTATTGGAAGATTTCTTTTCAAGGGCAGGGTACAGGTTATCAAAGGTGTGGGTGGTTTGTGCAGGAAGAGATACTTCAGATAGACAGGAAAAGCACAACTGTGTCAAGGAAGCTTCTCTTAGTTGTAGTAAACTTTCATTACAAGAGAAAGAGAAAATAAAGTAATTTAAGACAGGGTCTTACATCCACAAAAACTGGAAGGTAACTTGTATTTTGAAGCTAACAGTATTTGAATTTTCTGCTCTAGAAAGATACCTGTTACCTACCCACAGTTATTTTAGATTTTTGAGTTATGCTAGATTTCTTAACATACTCATGAAAATAGCAAAAGGGCAGGGGGGGAGATAGGAAGATACTGGTAAAATACTTACCTCTGTATAGACTTGAAACTTCTCTCTCCTCTGACCTTGGAGGAAGGACTGTCTGTCTGCCTTCCAGATATTCCCCACCTAGAAGACAGACATGTCTCATCACTCAGTCATACCCTCCAAAGTATTATTCCACCTGGCATTACCTACACATTGACAGCTCTCTGATCCCAGGGTAAACAACAGACAGTTGAGGGACTCCAGAGTACGAAACTATACCAGAAACATCTCGGCACACACACTGATATCAAATGAGTAAATTTCATCAGTGGCAGGTCATTACTATTTTCATACAGTGCAAATCACCTGAGTCTGAAACTTGCCACAAGGTAAAAGTTTGGATTCTCAAAAAATTATAGGCCTTTCCAAGTTAAAAATATATGTGCCTCAATTACCTCAACCTCAGACTGACCCTTGTATATTTGCCTTTGAAGACCTTGCACTGCATCACTATTGCACTATGGAAGGCAGCAAGACTTCAGGTTAATTTTACGCAATTTTAAAACCAGCTGCTCTGA
Organism: Oceanodroma leucorhoa; assembly: GCA_030449065.1. NCBI lineage: Eukaryota > Metazoa > Chordata > Aves > Procellariiformes > Oceanodroma > Oceanodroma leucorhoa. The sequence continues at coordinate 1,056,728 of JASVER010000046.1, read as the reverse complement.
AGGCTTGTAACTGAGCAAACCCACCTAACTCTCCTATCCAGTTTTGAATTATTTTTTTTTCCTTCTGATTAAAATGTTTCCCATCCAGCTGTGGTTTCAGTTTAGTCTTCTATAGAAAACTAAAGACAAGGAAATAGCTAGCTCGAGTTCAAGAATCCTCTCCTCTTAGCCACATAAAATTCACAAAAAATGGAAATTCTCCCATTGTTGCCAGCTCCTCCCCTACTATCAAAAAATAGTTTATCATTGTAAAGTACGCAAAGCAAAGCACCAGAAACATCCAAAACCTTTGAAAGACAAACCAAATGCTGTATACCCTCTCTGGTTATTAAAAACAGGACAAAACCCACATACTCTAACAGAAACAAAGTTAGGGTTTGCTTAAGAGAAGTACATCTGTGGGAGAAGGGACAGCATATCGAATTTATTCTTATTTCCTGGATTAAAAGCCATGAAGCTCACATGACAATTTTTTTTTAGATTATTTGTCTACCTTTTGTGAATTGGATGTCTTTTTCAAAATGGATTAAATTCCAGAATAAGCATGTCAAGAAAAGTTTGTCCAGAAACGCGCATTGTGAATGAACTGGGTTTTGCCTCTGGCAGTCTTCCCTTCTGCTATATTATTTAATGCCCAAATGAAGCTGTTTTGTGGCTTTTGTTAGTACTCGGGGGTCAAACTGACCACATATAACCTGTGCACTGAAAGGCCAATATGCAGCTAGGTATAACCCGTTTGTAATTACAGAGTCGCTCACATACACTTCTCAGCACTAGAGCTGTCTGATGTGCTTCTCTGAGCAGACCCATGCAGACATCCTGCAGATTAGAGCTGGTTCCTTAACATGGGCCACGAACCCAAGACTCACAAGGACAYATCCAAACAAACAGCTTGGGAGGTCACTCCCAGGACAGCCATGCTGCAATCAAGAACACATGAGCTACAAAAATAGCTTCTTTAAGACTCCAGCAAGACCTCCAGCACCTGCCCCTACTATGAGAAGCTGGAAAAAGCAACAAGGGAAGTCCAGCAAGAACACTGAGTCCTAGCCATAGCCAGCATCAAAGACACCAGGGAAGCCGCAGACTCAATTGATCTGAAATAGCACATCAATCCACAGCACCAGTCTGCTTTTGAAGGGAATGCCCTATTGCTTCTGAGACTTGGACTGCAGAATGATTCTGGTGTGCACAAGCCAGATTCCATTTGGAYGAAACCAAATCAGAAGATTCAACTRGACCGTCACTCTAAACCCCACTGGTGACACAAGCATCCAAAGCAATGGGCAGGCTGCACCTCTGCAAAGCTCTCCAGCATGTTCCAAGCAGTAGGAGAGCCTTCAATTGTCACAAACTTATGCAATACCYGGAATAACCCTTCGTTTAGCGTGAGGTAAGTAGCACCCTTTGCACTTTTGTAAGTAATGTACTTTTGTATTTGATGTTAACCAGCAGCTCTCAATTCTTTGTGATCCACTTTGCCTTCCACTGAGGCCCCTCTTGCCTCAGTACCATTTCTCTTTCCTCAATACCTGCCCTGCCTTCTGTTGCCTTCCTCACCACTGCTGAATGCCACCACTTCTTTCAGCTTTATTTTGTATTGTACTCCTTCCACATGTCCTTTCCTATGGCAAAATCAACCTCCTTCAGGCTCACAGAAGACCCAGCACAGTGGCACCTGGAGTTGTGAGGAAACAACACCGCTCATCAAGCAATGCTGAAAGGGGGACGAGGCTTCTCCAGTGGCAAGAGGAGGCTAACCAACCAAGGAGCAAGATCGCTGACTTGCAAGTGCAAAAGGACTGGTGACAGGTGTCACAAAGATCAAGGGGATGAAGGTTGCCTTCTTAAAGGGGGCATGGGTGCAACATGGCAAGCATACCCTTGCTAGAGACATCTTCAAACAGATCTTTGGGGACATCATCAACCCTACACCCTACCACAGAATGTGCATGTGCTGGGGCCAAGGTCATCACACAGGAGATACTGTGAGATAGCACAGTCTCTATGCTTCCCGTTCCCAGACCCTGCAGGTTAACTCCTATGAGGTAACATTGATGTTCAGGGAATGGATGCTTCCTTTTGTCCATTCTCCCCCATGGCCAACACCAGCAGCCTCCTGCATTAACACCTCTGATTCCAACCCCAGTAAGTGCATTGCTTTTCTATACCTGTTGCTAGGGAAGAAGAATGTGTGCACATGAGTTTTCAGGCTGAATTACAGCACGCTGATCTTGGGTCTGCAGAGAGCCAAACAAACATCAGCATTCTGACTGGGAAGGCTGTCATGCCTTTAAAAGCAATGCCACAAGGGCAGAAGACTGCTGTTGCTCATGGCAAGCAGCTAAACTAGAAAGCATCTCTGCTCCTTGCCCTGTACAAGAGYCTCCCTCAGTCCTGCTGACCGAGCACACCTGCACAAAGCATATTCTGCTAACACAGCCCACAGAGGCCCTGACTAYGGCCCCCTCCTTCCCCAGCGTAGTGGCACAACCCCAGAAGCACACAGGCCTAAGTCACCCCTTGACCCAGGTGGGCTGTTGTGTGGCATAGAGCAGACTCACAGCAGTTACTGATGGGAAGCCCTCAAAGGCCACCAGATATTCCCAACTACCTCTCCCTTCAGCGCAGGCCAGCAAAAAAACCCCCACAAACCCCAAGGGATCAACATTTTTGGAGGGGCCCTTTTCCTTCCTTTTTGCTCTCTGCCTCTCCCCTTCCCTTCCCCTTGTACCGGGGAAGATTATGGAGCAGTTCATCTTGAGGGCGCTCACAAGGCAGGTGCAGGACAACCAGGGGATTGGGCCTAGCCAGCACGGGTTCATGAAGGGCAAGTCCTGCTTGACCAACCTGATCTCCTTCTATGGYCAGGTGACCCGCCTAGTGGATGAGGGGAGGGCTGTGGATGTGGGCTACCTGGACTTCAGCAAAGCCTTTGACACTRTMTSCCACAGCATTCTCCTAGAGAAGCTGGAGGCTCATGGCTTGGACGGGTGTACTCTTCGCTGGGTAAAAAACTGTCTGGATGGCCGAGCCCAGAGAGTTGTGGTGAACGGAATTAAATCCGGCTGGCGGCCAGTCACAAGCGGTGTTGGGGCCAGTTCTGTTTAATATCTTTATCAATGATCTGGACGAGGGGATCGAGTGCACCCTCAGTAAGTTTGCAGATGAYACCAAGTTGGGTGGGAGTGTTGATCTGCCTGAGGGCAGGAAGGCTCTGCAGAGGGATCTGGACAGGCTGGATCAATGGGCCGAGGCCAATCGTATGAGGTTCAACAAGGCCAAGTGCCAGGTCCTGCACTTGGGTCACAACAACCCCAGGCAACCCTACAGGCTTGGGGAAGAGTGGCTGGAAAGCTGCCTGGCRGAAAAGGACCTGAGAGTGCTGGTCGACAGCCGGTTGAACATGAGCCGGCAGTGTGCCCAGGTGGCCAAGACGACCAACAGCATCCTGGCCTGTATCAGGAATAGTGTGGCCAGCAGGAGTAGGGAGGTGATCATGCCCCTGTACTCGGCACTGGTGAGGCCGCACCTCGAATACTGTGTTCAGTTTTGGGCCCCTCACTACAAGAAGGACACTGAGGTGCTGGAGCGTGTCCAGAGAAGGGCAACGAGGCTGGTGAAGGGTCTGGAGAACAAGTCTTATGAGGAGCGGCTGAGGGAGCTAAGGTGGTTTAGCCTGGAGGAGGCTGAGGGGAGACCTTATTGCTGTCTACAACTACCTGAATGGAGGCTGTAGCGAGGTGGGTGTTGGTCTCTTCTCCCAAGTAACAAGCGATAGGATGAGATGAAATGGCCTCAAGTTGCACCAAGGGAGGTTCAGATTGGATATTAGGAAAAATTCCTTTACTGAAGGAATGGTCAAGCACTGGAACAGGCTGCCCAAGGAAGTGGTSGAGTCACCATCACTGGAGGCGTTCAAAAAACATGTAGACTTGGCACTTTGGGACATGGTTTAGTGGGCATGGTGGTGTTGGGTTGACGGTTGGACTTGATGATCTTAGAGGTCTTTTCCAACCTTAATGATTCTATGATTCTTCTTGCTCCCTGGTGCTTCTCTGCCTTCCCCTGTTGCAAATTTGAGCAGGTCGCAGGACAGATTCCTGCACTACAGCACTGGCCATAGCAAAGAGGTAATGACCATGCATGGTAGGATATCCTATTCAGAGCTCAACTTCACCTGTCCCTTACAGGAGGAACAAAAATGGGTCTATCAGTTTATACTGCCTTCCATCTCCTTCTGTTGCTCCCACTACACTGCAGAAATCTGTCCTTACAAACCTGGGGAAACTAGTCAGAGCCCTGCATTATATCCATACAGCAAGGAYCAAACAGTTTGTTTTTCTCTCCTCCATAAGGTCCTCTGATGTAGAGGACCTTTGCCTCTCAGAGGCAAAGACAGCCGCTGTTCACCAACCCCAGGCATCTTATCCTGAAGTTTCTGCAGGCAGGGGGCAATGTACACAGCAGTAGGCCAACCCACTGTAGCACCTCTAGTCTGAGGGGGTACTCCGGAGGAGGAGAGGAGGGAGACCCTGGGCTGGCACAGGGACTCACAGCAGGCCCAACAAAGGGTTTTGGTTCAGCTCAATGCCAGATGGGCAGAGAGCCTGGCGAGGTGGCAGCTCCTGCAAAGTCCTTCATCTCCATCCAGAGTCCCCATCTCATAATCACAGACACCAGCAGGTACAGCAGTGCAAGAGCGAGGGGAAGACTGTCAGCCCCAGTGACAGCTGACACATCCCCCCCAATCCACAGAGCTTCTAGCTAAGTATTTAAGTTGGGCCAAGAAGACACAGCATAACAACAGGCTCCATATAGTGATGACTGCCAAGACAACTGTTATCACAACTCTAGAAGAGGCCTCTGCCCTTCTAGTTAATGTTTATAAAAATAATCCTGGCCTAATGCCCCAAAGGCACACTTGGGATATGGGACACCTGTATGGTTTGTCATATTCCTTGACTATCCTCATGCTAAGAACTCCAGGCACCACTGCCTTCCCTCACCAACCTCTTCCCTTGAGGTGGCAGCAGCTAATACAAATCTTACCAAACTTGCCTTCCCTTCCCCATCYCAGCAAAGCAGAGACACTGCCCCTCAAGTCCACTCCCCTCCCTCTGAATGGCAAATCACTCTGTCAGATTAGGTCTTCTCAAAGGAACRTGACAGCAGTCACAGGCACAAACCTGGACACGAGGAAGCCCCAAAGGGTTGGAGGCCTAGCAAAAATGCTATCAAGACTAATCAAAAGGGACAAAAAGGGATGATTGATTTGARTGCCACCAGGAACAGAGTGCGCACACGTGTGCATGCACAGGCATGCAAACATGAGGAGGGCAGGTTAAGCAGATCCAGAGTAGCATCAGGAATCTCTTGCTTTTTATTCAGCACAAACATATTCACACACTAATAAGTCATGGCACATAGTTTCGTTCCCCCATTCCACTCCGTCTGCTCCCAGCCACTGATCACAGTGGTTTTTCTCTGTGGTAAGTGTCCTAGATGAGTGTCATGCTGGGTGTTGCAACTTTCTGAAGCAGATGTGGGAGGCTGAAATTATAGCCTCAGAAAAGGTTCATCCACATCCTCAGTGYCCATAGCAGCCACCTGTGATTCAGAGGGCACTGGAAATATTCGTGTTTYACCTTTTGTACAGGCAGCATGTTCCACCTCAGTAAGGCAAGATATGAGGCCATGGCACGGAAATACCCTTCCATGGTCCAAAGCTGGCAGGACTGCCAAAGGGCTGCCCCCACTGTTTACCTAATAGCGGTCATGGGCCAGACACCAGGCTGGAATCAATACTGCTCACACTGCCTGGGGATCCACAGAGGGCAACGGCCCAGGTTATCTTGTTGATAACTCCCACTACATGGAGGTAAAAGGTTTGGAAGATAGCCTTGGAAACCTTGATCATAACTACACCCAGACTGGAATTGCTCACCCCACATCAGCTCACCACTAGTGATAGGAACTGAAGGTCACAAGACTTTACAGATGACAGTCAGTCTTTTGCGCAACATCTGGGCTGCTAAAATTTCATTCGGTCACAGCAGAGATGCTGTACCATCTGATGGCAGAAGGCCTTGACTGTGCCTCTTCACACACAAAAGCTCCGTGCCCACTGCTGGTCATTTCATGTCTCGAGAGCAATGGCATCCTACCGGACCAAGCTTCTCCACCAGGGCCAGAGAAAAAGCAGCTRCAAAACTTCAGAGAAAGCTCTTACTTCTGCCTTCTTCCCCAGACAACAGGATGTCCAGGAAGGTGAGAGTCTGGTCTTTTGGGTGTGCTCCTGGAACAGTTGATGGTGAAAAACACCCATCTCCCCTGACATTGCTAATCTCAAGAGTCAAGAGGGGATTCAGGCAGCAGGCTGCACAGGTCACTCAAGCAAGCAGGAAGAGAAATAAAGTGTGCTCACAAAAGGCTTACACAGACGCTACTGACAGGGCAATGAAATACTAGCATCACCCCTGTGAAACAGGGAAGAGGACAATTTGACACGTCCTGAAGCAACAGTCCAAAGAGCAGAAGGTTAGTGGGACAGCTTTCCTTCAGAGAGCTCTGCAGCATACACACAGGGAGGACAGTGAGTCCAGGGAGGAGGCAGCTATCTCAAATTCAAAGCACAATTTAAGTAGACAAAACATGTAAAACCGAAAGCTGATCTCCTGGCCTGCTGCTACTGCACTGCACATGCAGTTAACGCAGACACGGCCAGCCACGACTGCCCTGTCAAGGAGATTCTCTCCCCCGTAGAGAAGAATCCACAGAGAGCAGCTCCAAAATCCCGGCCAAAGCCCAGCACTGGCACTGCGGTGAAGAGATGACTTCTGCTAAAAAGCATTATGAATATTACGTGCCATACTGCAGTACGGTTCTGTTGCTTGGGGTTTTTGTTTGTCTTAATAAACTTTTGCTTCAGGTATCTGTGTGACGGATACGCTTGACCCCTAGCCGTACTTTGGTTCAGGCTGACTAAGGAGCAACAGGCCTCATGCCCTGTGGTGAACCTGCGAGCTGCAAAGCTCCTAGCTCACGTACAAGGGAGTGAAGGTGCCTTGGAAAAATATTTCGAAAGGTGGTTTCGAAGCCCAAAAATGCAAGATACAGAACAAGATACCAGAGCTAAAATGAAGACATCTATCTTGTCTATACTATCAACTASCAGCCAACTACATCACTCTATAAATATTACCACCAGGATGGGCCCAATTTGAGCTCTCCCTGAACTGCAGCTGGACTGCACGCCAGGTGACTCTCCCCTTGAGCAGGGGTGCCTCTCAAGGTTTGAGATTCCTTACCTGAGACTAAGAGATCCTTCCTTGTCCAAGGTGGAGAGATCCCTTACTCATGACAGATTGTAGGTGACTGATAGCATGCTGAATTAATACTAAAGAACCATTACTAATCCATGTRGCTACTCAATATTATTATAAACTTTGTATAGATAATTCCATTAGACATAAACCGTTGTCCAAGTCTGAGACTAAGATTGGACCTRGACGCACCTAAGCTCCATCAGGAGTTTAGAAAGCAAGGGGGTCCACTCTGAACCTCGTGACTCAACTGGAGGGTCTTCATTACCCTTTGCATCTCCGGTCGCTGTGTGAATCATTCAAACTYGATTCTAACTCAATTTTCCTTTTTATGTTTCTTCCATGCAGTAATTAATAAGGTGAACCTTGCCATCAAACTTATTGAACCTTGGTAAACCACTGTTAAACTTTGTTAAATTCCATTGAATTTATTGAACTCTGTCAAACTATTATTTTACCTCAATAAAACATATWGCTGCTTCTCTCTCGAGTGAGGTACACTCCACTCATCCGCAACAATCTGATAGACAGGTGCCTTTTCAATCTTCCCTTCCCTCCAATATGTACCTTTGTTATTGTGGTTATAATCACTACAACTACTAGAAAAAACAGGGACTAGCACATTTATTTGAACAACCGATTAAGGACAGAAAAGCATACCATGTAGTCCTTTGATTTCCAGTTTGAGCAATATCCTGAGTCTGAACATTTCACATGGGTCTATTTTCCCCCTTCCTCCTCCAAACACGACATTCCAAAACCCAGAGGTTATCAAACACAGAGCTAGTATTAATTAGCCTCTCAGGATCTGAACCCCATGGGCTCAGGGCAAATTGCTGTAGAAGCCTATTTCTTCTTCAGTGGACTCTGTGCTGATTCACAAGCCACACAAAGAGTTTAAGGCAAGGGTAGGACTCCATTTTGGCACACACCCTGCCAGGCAATGTAGCCACTGCTACTTGAGGCACTACTCTACAGCTAGACCGATGCTGCTAAAGGCCAGAAGGCCAAGCTTGGTCCAAAACACGTCAAGTGGCAAGCCAACAGCTAAGCAGGGTGGATGACAAGGGCTCCAGTCCTTTTGATCATTTTCTGGACCTYTTCTACAGAAGTGTCCTTTTGGGTCGTGCAGCAGTCAGAATACTCCAGCAAGTAACACCACCAAGTGCTTTGCTGATCAACCCCACTGCTTCCCGAATGTGGCCCCTTTCCACCTTGCCATGAACCATCACCAGCCTCCCCTACAAGGGCACCTCTACAGACATGCATGTAAGATGTCTACTGCCCTGGCCCTTCCTGTCCTCCACAATTCTGAACAGGTACCTAGATCCTACATAAAGGAGATATCAAGGAATGGAGGGAATGTTTCCTCACATCCAGGCTCACCCTAACATGAGGAGATTATAAGAGCTCTCCAAAACTGAGGGAGGTGAGGAGCAATATTTTAACCAAGGGGGGGAAAACCCCCAGATCTTCATCATTATTTCTAGARACTGGAATATTTTTTCAGTAATTTCTCGTTCTATTTCTGTGCTTTCCCAGCTCCTGCACTGGATGTGCATGCTGACCTATCCTCCCAACCAAGAGCATTTATTAGCCACTGAAATCTGAGAGATACCAGATCTCACACACACTCACATTATCACCACCTAGATGTAAATCCTCTGGCGGACCTCAGTGTTTGCTCCCCAAAGAGGGAAGAAACAACTGCAGAACAAAAGGAAAAAAATCTCTTTATCAGGCAACTCACTTTACTTCTAGGGGTTCGAGTAGCAGACAASAGGGAACAGCCAAATTGAGGGGCAGGGACAAAAGGAATCAAAAAGCTCAATGTAGGGAATGGCCTAAGCAGATCTGACAGCTGCCTGCAAAAGGGGACAGAAACGGCTCCACCTCCAAATGAGATCACAGGATCCTCAGAAACGCTGAGGATAAATCCTGACCATAGCTGTACACTAATACCYTAGTACCATCCCCTCCTGTTCATGTTTGGACAATACTCTGAAGCCCGTGGAAAGGACTAATTTGAGCACAGCTAATCACTGGGCTGATGAATCAGCTCACCAGTGTGCATTCTCCTTAGGGAGAGAAGAGAAAATTGGCAGAGGACAGCRCTGCAGAAGATAGCAATATGAGGAAACAGCTGCTGAGTTTGATGCAGGAGCAGCCCGTCGTGTGGAGAACATTTTGGTGCAGTGTTCTTGGCCAAAATCATCATTCCCAGCCAAGCACATCCTACAGCATGTAARGAACAAGGACATTCCCTTAGGAAATCCACAGGATTTCCAACTCCAAAATGCTGGAACAGCAAAACCCAAGGCTTTTGCTACTGTACATGCAAGCAACAGCAAGACAGAAAACATTCTCTATTACATGGCAAAGATCAAGGGAAACCCATATCGATGCAGTCCTCTCAAGGATAGTATCAATCGTGTGCATCCAAAAGCGATGAGTCTGTGACATACCTACATCTGTATTTCATGAAACCTGTACGAGTTTGAGGATAGTTTTTGCAGCAACTTATGGTCCACTGGCTTAAAGTCTGCACTGTTAACTTCACTCAGTAACCTTTCATAAGATTAAATGCAAAATGAACTTCAAGTGTTTTCTATAAAATTATTTTATAAAAACCTTAAAAATCCCTCAGACTAAACAGCAGTGCAAAGCCCCAGGTAAGACCACTATGCAGTTCAATGCACTTGCTGCAGTTTACAGAAGCAACCTTCCTGCCTCTTCAGTGTGTTGCAGAGGTTAATGCGCCTCTTCTGCTAAATGAGGCTTCCACCTTTCCCCTTCCCTACTCCCCTCATAGACAAGCTCAAACACCCGAAAAAAAGCCAGCCCTCAGCTGGCTGCAGCACCAAGCCTTGCCATGAACGCTCTCCCTACAATCCTCCAGGCTGCCATCCGCCTTAGAAAAACACCACTTGGGAAACACTGAAGTCAGGGGAATGGCAAACAAGCCATTGCCCAGAGCAACCATAGGAAAAACGTCTTCCTACAGARGTAGTTCTCTCTTCTTGTTGATGAAGACGCTAGAATGAGTTTAAGGATCCTGACATCACAGGCCTCTGCTAGTTAGCGAATTTCCAAAAAGATTAAGGCCAATTCTCTACTGACACACCAGGAAGCCTGGTTGGGAAAGGGAAGGCTCAAGGCTAATGGCTTTATCAGTGACCCCGAGACACTCTTGGAGCCACTGCTGCACTAATGCCCTTCAGCATATTGCCAAGCAGCTCTTTACATCAAAGGTAGACACTGTACTGGGAAGCAACGGATCAGGAGCAGTGATACACAGCAATTTCCCAGGCGGCGATGGCTGCACCGACAGCCAGGCAGAGGGGAACTATCACATCCCTGTGCTTCTGCGCCGAGCTCCCCTGGAGCAGCACCAGCGCTGCCAAGCTGACCTTCAGCACGCAGAGGCTGTGCTTCCACCGGCAGCTGCCCTTGTCCTGCGCAGCTCTCTCTCCCRATCAGGCCATCTCATTTCCATATGCAAAAGCAGCAGTTCAATTTCTTCCTCCACCCAGATCAGCCGAGCAGCCACAGCAGCTGAACAGCCTGAGCAACCAGGCTGCGCAATCACACAGACGCGTGCTGCAGCTTAAATATCTTAATGATTCTCAGGATAGTGCCACCAAGCTATGGTTCCACCTTGCTGTCTGACAGCAACCCAAAAACAGAAATGGAAAGGATAGAAGAATCGCAAGAACTGGTATTTGAGCTCGCACTTGCAAAAATCTGGCGTCCTTAGAAAAGCTTCCTACAATACACTGGAAAGTGAATCCCAGAGCACAGAGACCGAACAGCAGGTAAGTGAAGAGCCCACAGCTTGCTAATCTTGCAAAACCAAGCTGCCATGCAAGCATGTTGATTCAAAGAGAGGTAGGTCAAAGCCATCAGGTGGACGTGTCCTGGATTATTTCACTTTTACAACAAATTTTATGCAAATACATGCTTGTACAGGAGTATTTATGTGGAACAAGCCCTTACCTAAAATATATTATCAGTACTTCATATGAAAATCTACCACCACTGTTAAAAAAAAAAACCGCACAAGCAGAATTCTTTACTCATCACACAAGATAAACCTCCCAGGTACTCTTGCCTGTAAGAGGAAGTTTGATAAATAAGCACTGTTCTCTAACTGGCTTTTTTCGGTTACAAAGATTTCATCAGCATCCTCCTGTCCCTCTAGCYGGATCACAGACCAGCTACATTAGACCCATAATAAAAGGCACAAGCCAGCTTCAGCTTTGATGGCCTTTATTTCCAAGCTTCCTTAATGGGACAGAGAAATATTATGGAACAAAACTGCATTTCACATTTTTGTTCAACAAAACACTAGTTTACTGCTGGACTACTACAGTCTTCCCACCTGCAACATTTTCAATGACTGATAATATCCCACCTCCAGGACTGATGTWCTCTCCATGCAAAGGCAAAGAACCACGTAATGAAAAATTGCAACCGCCAACATACATATGCTCCAAGGGCTTTTCACATAATACAATCTATTTCACCAAGCAATTTTAGACTTTGAGGAACAAAAGTGGGTTTGTATTCCTATGCCCRATCAGCAGACCCTCTCCTTTCTTTGAAAAGTAAATAAAACCTGYTCTCGATTCTGTCAGCATAGAGATAAGGATCTAACTTCAGCAAGAACTGCAAGTAACCCGACCTTTTAATTTTTCCTAATGCTTCACATGTGTCCCATCAGTGGCATACTGAAGTTTTCCTTATTTGTTCTTTTTCTGCACGGCAGAAAAGAGCTTTCAGTCTGTGCGAAAGATGATGCCTCGGGTGCTCCCCGTGGGCCTCTCATTTATTGTTCACCGCAACTTCTTTCTCCTGCTGGCAACTGGAGACTTGTTCACCAGATTTCCGTGATGACAGGTGTAATAAGAGACAAGCAGGTATCTCCTATTGCATCTCTGGACACCTGCTCTGAAAGAGTTTTCTGTTCTTGCGTGCTTTTATTTGAATATGTGAATGACCTTTCCAAGGCAAGCGACAGTTTTCCCCAGAACAGGCTTAGTCCGACTATCAAATTGAAGGGTGGAAAAAAACCACYTGCTCTCCTCAAATATCTTCCAGTGCTGTCTTTGTGAATTGAGAAATCAACAGCCTCCAACATTTATTTCAAGCCCTGCAAATTAAGGCTTAAAGCAAATGGAGCCTTACTGCTGTAGTACAAATAAAACTATTACACTCTGCCCATCTATCAAGATTTTAATAATACTGAGACCTGTGTATGAGCCCTGTTGTTTTTTCACTGTTTTTCTTCCAGGTGACCAAAAGGACTACTTTCCCCACAAAAGCCTTGACAGGCACCTGGAAAAGCAAAGAGGTAGCTTTTTTTAATTCCAAATACTGAGCCACTGAAAACAAAGGGAGGGCTCTACGCACATAGCTCATTCCCGAGCCTGGTGAGCCTCGTGACTTGGGATCATTGCTTCTTCCAAAGCCAGCCTGAAGAGTAGAACCATACTGACAGTTTTCCAATATTTGCTCAATGGCTTTCAAACCAGTCAGTCCCGCTACCCAAAAAGTATAAAAATTAGGCCTTGGGGAAATGGTGAAGAGGAAAATATGCACATCATCAGAAGTTGGGACAGTCCTTGAGCAACGGGAAGCAGAGCAGGTAAAGGAAATTCCATAGGAGAGGCAGGAGAAGAAACAAGAACGAACAAAGATGTTGAAGATGCAGGATGGTGGTCAAGAAGCATGGGGAGGAATGCGAGAAAGAAACAGGGCCTTRCTGTAGCAAAGTGCTGATACAAACAGGAGACAGGGTTGTCATGCATCCACATCGCCATGTCCAGTTCTGCCTTTGGTAGTTCAAGGATTATGTTCACAGACTGAAAAGTGTGCGTGGAAGAGCTTCACAAACAATTTCAATGACCAGAAAACAAGTCTTCAGCAGGAGACTCAACAAGGACAGCTDTTTCAAGTTTAAAGAAAAAAAAAAAAAAGGAAACAAAACCACAAACTTGATCACAAGTTTGGAAACAAGTTTTACAGCAGATTAAACTTCAGATGTTGGAACTAAAGCTTGGTAAACAAGAGCCATCAGCTTCTGGATGAAACTAAAAAATTCAGGTCACAAGCCATGTACTTCAGCAAAGATCACCAGCCACTGGAACAACTTACTGAGGGCCAGGACAGTCTTCATGACTAACCATTTTTTAAATCAAGTCTGGAAGTTTTTCTTGGAGGCAAGTTATAGTTTGAGTACAGATTTATGAGACACAGGGTTAACCCTGGGATAATTCCTACACCCTCTGCCTTTGGCTTGTGACCCAAGAACCCAAGGGGTGGGTGTGTGAAGGGGATGGGGAATTAAAAAGGGGCAGGAAAAGGAAGAGAAAGTACAGGAAAAGATATAGAGGGAAACAAARCAAGCATACTGATAATGAAGCAGAATGAGTAAAAGCAGCCTAAAAAGAGAAAACAAAAGGATGTCCATAATAATTTTGTTTCTTTTAGTTGAAGATGCATGGGAGGAAGAAAAGAAACGGAACAAGAGAAACCAATTCTTTACAGAAGACCGGAGCTAGAGAGATGGCAAGGAGGGGCCATGAGGGAAAAGAMAACAACTTTTTCTGTTTGTTTGTGTCCTCAGATCACTGAGTATTTCAAGGGTGAGTTTTCCAAGCGCAAAATTCCCYGTGCCAGAGAACCCGGGTCCAGCTTGCCATATGGTACTCTGAYCGGCCTTGCATTGTGTAGGCAGTACGTGGCCACGTAACAACAAGCCAGAAAAATGCTAAACCTAGAACATGCTCCCAGTCACACTCCCACACAGCCTGATTCTTCCAGGTGACAAATCCTTACACTTAGTGATCCCCTGTCCTAATGAAACGTGGAAGCAGATGCTCTTTTAAAGCCACTGTATCCCTTTGCATGCTGCCTTGATCAATACAGCCATTGTTYATTTACTTCGTTGTTTCAAGCTCCGTGACAAGGTACAGCAGCGAAACTGTACCTGGATACCAGCTCTGTGGGGGATCAGATGTGTGCGGGCATTGTCATCTGTGCAAAAGGAAAGGAGACACCAGGACACCCAGGTATCGATACACAAAAGCACAGGAAGCAAGGGACTACCTAGCTGGGCTTCTCTGTTGGCTTCTTCAAGCAAGAACTACAGGATCAAATAACAATAACCAAATTAAAAGGGTTTGCCATGTAATGGTGTAAAGATGTCAACTTTATAGTCAGGGTAGCTAAGGCGGCAAACTACATAGGACAGATCAAAACATACTGACCATTCATTAGCCGTGGAGGCTTTAAAGCAGGCTGGTTTGTCTCGCTTACAGCTCTATCAATGAAAGCAATCAGCCTCTTGGAACACAGCAAGAAAGTTTATTTAGGGCAGCACAGCACACTTCTCTCACCTCTGCTAGGCGTGGAATAGTAACTTGCTGGGGGAAGCGGACAGAGGGATCAATTCCCTCATCAGATCCAAGTTTACTCCTAYCTTTGCTCTAAAAACACATCCAGCAAAACACACACATACAGAGACTTCTAAGTGGATAAATACTGCATAAAAGCTTACACATTCTGCAACCGAGCACTATCATTAGGCAGAAAAAGGCAGAAAATACACACAGCATCATACATGTACACAAAAAGTCACAAACAAAACTCAAACTCAAGGAAAATAAGCCTCCCAAAAGTCTTAGGGAAGTAAAAACGGGCGGTGTTGGTACATTCCTTTTTGCTTCCACCTACATTTATGTTTCATCCACACAGCTTCTTCCACTTGAGATTTAAAAAACAAAATACAAAAAGAAAGACAAAAMCAACCCCAATAACCACAGACATTCAAAGACATGTTTCCCCCACCACCAATCCCAAATAATCTCTTTACAACTCGTGTAACACTACTCTGGATCAGCTCAGTGATCCCCACGCTGCATGAAGTGGTCCCAAGCAGTGTTCACTCTGGAGGTATCAGGAGGAGAGAAGGAAAAAACTTTGCTAATGTATAAATATACTCAAATGACTCCAGAATGACTCAGGGAAGGGAGTAGTTCTTCCCGAACACTAAAGACAGCCGGCAGTTTATTCGTGCCCCATGCAGAAAGGCTTTTAAGTGTTAAAAGCATAGTCATAAAGAGATTTATTCCTTCTCGCGTGCGCGTTTCCCCCGCTTGCAATCGCTCTGCTCCTGGGAGCTCCATWTTTTGTGTTAAAAAGAGTATTCCTTTTTAATTGTACCTGCTACTTTTCAAATTAATTTCACAGCACAGTTATTAAAATTTTAAAATCAAAGAAAAAAGATAACACAACATTTGACTGTAAGAAAATAACATTGTCCAAATAAGCCAGGTTTTTTTATACAGAGAAAGAAAATAATAAAATTAATTTGTTAAACACAAAGAAGGGCAAAGGAAAAAGAGAAATGAACAGTCAAATACTGAGGAACCAGGCATTTCTTTTTCTTTTTTTTTTTTTTTTTTTTTTAATTTCAGTGTGACAGATTTGGGTGCTGCAATAAGACTGTCTGCCTTCAAGCTCCATGAAAGAGAGTCATGGCATCTACACATCAGAAGCCTGTTTTCACACCTTGTTGTCAGCCTAAGCATAGGGGTTAGGTTTCCTCTCATTCTCATTTCCCAGATGCCATAAGAGGCTAAAACAGAACAGTAGAGCCACTTCCTACCCTACTAAGAAACTAAAAAATTAAAAAAAAAAAAAAAAAAAAGCCTCTCTACATCCATCACATTCATTTATTTCCACATACCATGGGAGGCAAAAACTGTCTGCTTATTACCCTCATGAGAAACAGAAATTCATACGTAAAGACAGCATTTCCTAAGTGGATGAGAGATTTAAAAAACCTGCTGTTTCAGGAATATGGGACCCAAAAAACAATAAACCAATATGAATAATTAAAGGTTAAAATAAGTATTGGCACGTGGAAGATAAAATTCTATGTTGACAGAGCATCCTAAGTACAGTGCATTCAGCGGTAAGTGGATTAAGACCTCATGCGCACTTCAGAGRAGACACCTAGGGGTGTTACAGCTTTTCTTTTGCGAGTTCCCAGCTTCACCTTGCCCCCCAGCACAATCATCACCTCAAAATATCAAATCCCAATCCACTTTTAGCAAACTGAGAAATAAGGTTGCACCACTCGTGCTAGACAACAGGTAATCCTGCAGCACCAAAGACTTGCAGCTCCTAAGCGGACAGGCTTGGGCCCCCAGGGAGGTCCATGAGAAGCGCTGCTGGCTGACCGGCCGGGGWGGATTGCTGCTCCAGGAGCAGAGGAACCACACGCTGCCCAGACGGGCCAGGGCCTCCAGGCACGGGCAGCCRGAGGACCCTCCCTGACTTCACCGATGCCTGCACCTCACATGGCTCACGAGGCTTAACCTCGCACCGCTCAGGCTCACTGGTCCGAAGGGATGGCCGACTCCACRTTCATGCGTTCTCCTTGATCCAGGGCTCTTTTGCAGATGAAGTGCCCCACGGCATCACCAGCACAAGAGACAGCTGGTCAGACRCTTGCGTGTTTGCACACCCTGCTACTGCTAGATGTGTTCAGCCACATGCACTGCTAGTATGTCAAAAGATTAGGAAGGCATTGTTAAAATGGCTGGCGCCAGCCCATGCTGGTGCAGAGCATGGCCGGACTGCAACGGTAAATATGTACTGACCCTTATGTGTGCACAACACCACTYGCATCCTTCAAAGATCCAGCCGCAATCTCATGTTGCTTAAAATATAAATACCATTCGGAAAAGTCACATAATCAGGGTAAAGTGCACAGGTAAAGCAAACATACAAATGCCTTCTGGATCGCCAAGGCCAACCGTGGCGCTGCTCATACGCAGGCAGATGAATTTGAGAAATATTGTCATAGACTTCAGCAAGTTTTACTGACCGGCACAAGTCAGTATGAGCAGATTTCTCTTTTTGAGTGCTTTTCACGGTCAGAAGGAAGCGTTATGATTTCTCACAAGTGCATTTCACCAGGTGCCACACTTGGCTTTTCAATCCGGTGTCCTGCCCCACTGCCCAGCCCCAACCAAAGCGCTGCAGGCTCTGCTGCCACCTCCTACCCCAGCTACATCCAGCCCCTGGGAACATACTCAGCCCCACGGCCAGTGGTTTGTTGTGCSACAAAGCAGCATTTGATTGCAATCCTCAAACACACTTTGAACTATTTAGAAAGCGCAAAGCATAGTATTATTTACCCATTTCATTATAATGTTATAACGTGCTGTTGTAAGAAAGACTTTTTGCTTTTCAATTTACATACTGGTGACTAGAATGTATTTTGACCCATATACAACGTACTTGCTGATTTTTAGACAAAGAAATGGTAAAAATAAGCACACAGTTAACACCTTCTTCTGAAATCAGACACATTAACTACAACTGCAACCAGCATTTGATGCACTCCAAAGGAAAGGATGTTTGCTTTTCAGCAGTGCAATAACCTGGATTAAACATAATTTGAAGTACTGGTTACTACAGAGATGGGCATGAGTTACTGAGCTGGGGGGAAGGTTTCTAATTATTTATTTCTAGGCTTAAAGCTCTGCCTATTGCTCAATTCTTAAAGACAGCCAACTATGCTCCTGTCTTGGACATGGAAAAAATTAAGAGAAAAGGAATATATACTTAAAAAACCCCTTCTCTCCTTCTCCTGTACACCTTCCCTCCTGGAAAGGTATTTAAACCATTAAATGCTTACTCAAAATAATAAACATCTGCATCTACATAGACCATTTACATGCACCTATGTACAAGGAGTTTTAATAAAAACTGAATGCTTAATAACCAAGTAAATTGCATCACGTTCACTTCAGATAGGCATTCAGCTACCAAGACCAACAACATTCAGAGACTCCATGAATCTTACCTGAATTTGCTCCATTGATGTGACTGCTTTTCAGAGGCTGGACTTTCTCTTAATATCCACACTAATCATTCTTTCCACAGCTCAAGATGGTTGTCATATTTTCTATTCAAAGGTGGTTTTGCAACTATGGCCCCTTTATCCAAATCCAAAATACTGTTTATGAATGATGATGATAATAATAAAGCAGCTTCATTCAGGACACATGGGAGTCTTGAAATCAAGAGGACTTAAACATATATCTGAGTGTTTTGATGAATAACAGAGGATTGCAAAGCATAAAGATCTAGGGAATGACTTTGCTCTTCACATGACAAATATTTTTCCAAAGCTAGAAACCTCTGGAGATGTTTTCTTGTTTCTTTAGAACAAAGCTATCATATAGTGTTCCAAGGTATTTATTAGTTTGGAAGTACTGTGCTAGAGGACAGTGGGAAACCAGGGGGAAAAAAAAATAAAAAAAATCTCACCATACCAATCCATTCACTGCCTTACTCATTCTGCCTTCATCASAGCAGAGGCATGCTATTTCATTAAAATGGCTATGACACCGTGGCCAGGAACAGGGAAGAAAGCAAACAGTCAGACACTACYTTGTTCAGCTGCTTAGAAACTATTTAATGCATAATAAAAATCTTGACCCTGCCAACAACTAAAATATTAAGGTTTACAGCACTTGTAGTCCCGTAAGTATGTATCTTTGAAGGCACACTATTCAAACACTTACACATCTGCATTTTTGCAATGTTGAACCCATGGAACATTCCTTTATTACAGATTACTCTGAGATCTTCATTTCAGAGAGATTTTAAAAAGTCTTATAGCAACGAAGTTACATCTTCACGAGAGTCAAATAATTTCAAACCAAATTCACACACTGACGTATATGTGTATTTGCTTATTGGCACTTAAAGGTTTTGGCTTTAAACACATAGACAAACACTGAGGCAGGGAAGAGACAACTGAGGTTTGAGGAAAGGTCTATCAGTTATGAAGGCTTATAGGTTAACAGGCAGAAAAAATTTGTTCCTTGAAATTCTCACCAACACTTACRGAAGAGATCTAGGTTTCTAAACACAGGCTGTTTCCAAGATACATCCACAGCATCCACGTGGGACTAGCAGATGTGACACCAGACCATTGGGAAACCTATATACCCTTTGAGAGTGGTGGCTCCAGGCCAGGAGAAATACCCTAGAGTGCCTAAAGTGACATTAGATGTTCAGATACCTGAGTCACCCCACTAGACTGTACAGCATTTAATTACAACCGGAGAGAAGATTACAACTGGATTTAGAACCAGCCCAGTCCCTCCATTCTGCCCCTTTCCAGCCAGTTCATTTGGTGGACGGTCACACGATTTCAGTGTGCAGGAAAGAAAGCTGCTTTCTCAGAGTAAATATTTGGAATAAGTTGCATGGCATCGGTCTCACAAATAACTGAAGAAATTTTTGAGAATAGTAACCGCAAGAGGAAGAGCACACACTAAAAACTGAGCTGCACAGAAGGCAAACAGAAGATAGCAGCATGAAAGGACTAGGCTTTCACAACACATCAAGGGATTTAAAACACTATTTCCCACGATCGCTCTGTGAGAGATCATGGCAGTTTCTCTTTTTATTAAAAAAAGAGCAAAATCAGGCTCCAATGTGGAAGAACATACATGATGAACTCAAAAAAATGGTTTTTAGCTATCAGACATTAACTACCTGATACACACACTTTCAGAAAGTGTTTTCTACCTGCACAGAGCTGCTACCCTGTCCCCCAAGGCCACCGCGATTACTGATGAGAACCACCATGATACCATGAACAAAGGTCACACAAACGTGGCTTGAGACTCCAAGTACTCCACCTTATCTTACCCAAGTGTTTTATTAAGTTTACTCTGCTCACTGGCAGGACTTTAAATTTCAAATTCATACTAGGAATAAAATAGGTCAAAACAAAACATAGCCATAGCTGTTCTATAGAAAAAAAAAAAATACTAAGCCAAAAGGAAATGTTTTTGTTTCCCTTTGGGCTWTATTACTTTCACCAAAGCATTTCTGTTAGACAGTCAAAAGTACAAATACAAAACAGGAACAAAATACAAAACAGAAATTAGTGTTCAGGAATCTGAAATGAAGCCACGTCAGGAAAGCCACACATCACCAACAGGAAAGACCACTCAYAAAAATTAGTTTGAACATTTCAGTTATTCCAACTTCTATTGTGAGCAATGCCCAGCAACCAAAACATACCCATACAAAATAAACGAGCCTTGGCTCAAGTTTGATTTTTGACCTGATTACAGTCGTCTTCCCAAAATAACCTTTCACCAAACAACTAAAAAGGCTGCAGTCAAGAACTGGCCAATATAACCAGGGTCTTTAGCAAGCTTACACAGCTCTCTCCACATGCAGAAACTATCACTTCCATTGCAAGAACTGCAAAGCTGTCTCTGCTAAGTTAACATCTGAACAAGTCTTAAGATGGGATCTCTATGTAAGTTAGGATTGCATCCAGACCTGAAGCAACAAACTAGGACTCCTGAGAAAAAGAAGAGGTATTGCCATCCTAAAAAATGGGCAGCGGCTCTTAAATGCCTGTGAGAGCCCTCCAGAGAACAGTCCTAGCCCCTCACCCCCTGATAAAGCAGCGGAAAGTGCCTCGGCAGGGTACAGGGGGGAGGAAGCAGCAGAAACAACCCCATGAGTTCATGGTGAAGGAAGAGGTTTGACAAAGAGCAAACTCAGGGTCTAAAAGACAGATCCAGGGAAGTAGTAAGTGAGGCCAGGAGAGATGGGCTGTAGGAATTCGGAGTAAGGCAGGCAACGGGGAGTCCCAGAAAGCGACAGGTTGAACTGATAAACCTGCACAACCGCCCCCAGCAATTCCTCCCACACCCTCTTCTATTTCAGCCAAGACCCTTTCCAAAAACCCGCTTGCTTAATTCATAGCTGAAATAATGGCAGCATCTATCAAACGTGGATTTCGGGTTACTGTTACATTCAGGTCTGCCAGCTACGTACACGATGGACTCAWGCAAGAAGAACCGCAGCCCCCAGCCAAGGCAGACACGCTTACRTAGACGTAAATCCAAGAAAACCCAGGAATAGTAAAATGCCCTTTTCACTCCCTTCGTGCTCCTCCTCTTTTCCCTGCCTTCCCCACGTACGTCTAGTATAGAAGAAAAATTGTTAGAGGTACAATAAAGAAAACCTGATCTAATTACACCGGAAGTACAAAAATGAAATACACAAAGATTAAGCGTTGCTAGTACAATTACTTCATCTATCATGCAATGCAGCATTAAACTTACCTGCTGTAATTTGGCAACTGAATCAAATGCTTAAAAAAGAGCCCTGACAAAACCCACAATAAGTGGGATGAAACGAGGAAGAGGAGGAGGTGAACAAGAGAAAATTACACCAAGAGATCAAAATAAGTTGGAGATGCAGAAATTCACCTGTCTGAGAAGATCCACCCTCTTCTCTAGAAGACCTGTAAGCTAAAGTTTCAAGCAAAAAACTCAGTGGGGAAAAAAAATTCCCACTTTGTAACCAAGTTGCATGTGCTTGGCACTGCTAGAACTTGTTAAACACAGTTGCTGTCRGACAGACACCGCTGCAGAGAGGACCTGTATCAGTGCAGTGGGTTTTTAATTTGTCTAACAGTTGTTCTCAGGTTTAGAAACACCTAGCTAATGAGGACTGGCTGGCTAGCCAGAGCAAACGTGTATTGCAAAGTGCAGGTACTGGCTTTCTGCTGTTTATACCCTCTCTCATAGGTGTAATTCCACCAGATTACACCAGATTCATGAACTCCAAATACTATGTTACCTGCAAAAGACGGAGTCTTCCGAGATAAGGGGCCCATTTACCAAACAGTAACATCCAAAATGCTTCCAAGGTACAGAATCCCATTTTAACRTTGTTCTGGAATTAAGGCAGAAACACAGCAGGGCTCCCCTCTCATAAGAGCATATGGCATTTTAAAAAGCAGTGCATTACAAATTCCCCCAACAGCTACTGAGTCATTCAATAGAGGCTCAATTTATCTTAGTTCTGTCTCTCCTACCTAGGAACATGCTCCATAGTCAGCGACAGGAAGACTGAAGCTCCGTGTGGTCATAAGGAGGCAAGTTGTATCTCATTAATATTAAAGATATACACACTTTTGATGAGTTTTTCAGACACAGTCGATAACGGCTCAGCACTGCCAAGATTAGGCACTGGCCATTGCTGGGGRGAAAACTCAAAGAACAAGAAGTTCCTTGTGTGGAGCATCCCAGATCGCCTGTGTTTTACCAACACGCAAAGACCGTATGTCCTGCCAAACAATTTTAGCCATACCACATAAAAGAAAGCATTTCAGGAAGCTGGATGGTATTTCTTTTCTGTTCATACAGAGTGACAGACCATCACAGTCCATAAATTTCCTGGTACTTCATCTCTAATACTTGCTAGTGAGGCGTTCGCCAGTACAGGGAGCCAGGAACTTGACTCAGATTTTAATTCATTGCTTATCATTTTGCAAAACTACTTCAGCACCCACCAGCTTCGTGCAATGGCTGTAATACCAAAAAGGCAAGCAGTACTCTGTTGTAGAGAGAACCCGCGCTTGCATTAAAATTCCGTAGGCACATACCAGCTAGTTTCTGAATGAGGTTTACCCAGCCTTTCAGCTTTTGTTTAGTGCCCTCCAYGCATTGCTGGTAGTTACCACTTCTGGCCAGAGCAACTCTAAGGTACTTTGGCTGGTCGTCAGGAATTAATTCTGTGCCACAGAAATTCACYGAGAGCTGAATGGCTGAAAAATAGCAAACCAAAGGAAATGGGCACCACAGTCTTTGCAGTAGCTGGGTTCAGACTCATTTTGAGGCTGATCTGTAGGGTCCAACATCCTCAAGGCTTTGCTCCACCCTCTGCATGGAACAAATGTGGACTGCAAGTRAATTGTTTTCACACACTTAAAGACGAAGACATGAAGCAGACGCTAATTAAAAGRACCCCTTGTCAGAAAAGCTAAAATACCAATACCCTTCCCGGGGTCATTCAGTCTGATGCACAGATTGATCARCATTGCCCTGTGCTGGAATTCGCAGCACACGATGCTCCTAGAGCAGAGCACACTTGGAGCGTGAGTCTCTACCAAAATAAAATTGCAGTGTGCGCAGTTGAAGGGGATTTCAAGAGGTCACCTAACCCAGCTGTCCCCAACCTTTGACAGCTAAGCTTCTTCATCACCTTTAACTTCTCAACACAAACACTGATTTCTTGCCCCCCAACCCCTTTTTGCAAGGCAACATAAGGCATGAGCAGGGATGGCCAGAACTTACGTTCTTTGGCTCCTCCCTGTCCCTTGCCCACACCTCATAAGGGTGCATTTCCCACCAGAGACCCAGCACTCCGGTCCCCAGTGCAGGAGCACCAAACCCCAACCCTTCCCACAGGCATCTGTCGGGATCTTTTCTTTTTGAATTCTTTCCAGCAACAGAGATTTCACAACTCCCGTTTGGCAACGGAAAGCTTTTTCCAAAGCTTTCCAGCTCTCCCTTCTGCATCTTAAATCCATAACTTCTTGTCCTCTCTACAGCGSGCATGGAGAACAGTTCATTCCCTTCTCTTGCAGCAGGCTTTCAGGTGTTCTCTACATAGAACAACCTTCACTCTGTAAACCTTCCTTTTGGTAATGTTTTCTAGACATCCCTGTGAATTTTTTCACTCAATTTTTCTAACAGCTTTGTCCACAGGAAAAGGTGTTTCTTAAAAGGTGATGCCTTCGGTTGCATGCCATAGTCCAGCTCATGCCGAATAGAACCATTTTGCAGGAGTGTGTATGCATGCCCATCTAATGTGTGTGCGTCTCCATCTAGTGTGCTTGCTTTTTTCTTTTGGGGTCAGAGAGAAGGGAAGGGTTTGGGTTGGTTGGTTTTTTTTTTATTTTTGCAGCCACCTAAGACTGACCCATGCTCAAGTTCGCAAACTGCTAAGTGGAAGCCCTACATTTTTGGTTATTATCAAAACAGGTATTTGGTAGGAATACAGGCAAGCCTAGGGCTTTCTTTCCCCTTAGATGTTTTGCCAACCTAGCTGTGTTAATAAATAGCATTGAAGAAGAGACTCCGCCGTAAGCACAGAGGCACAAATGAACGTAGGCAATGTTATCACCAAAAATTGAGGCTGTTGTGGTTGATCTTATTCAAAGAGARGGGTTAAGAGTACCAGCAAACAGACTCCTCTCTTCCAGACTAAATTGCAATCCCCCTAGAAAAGATGCTGCCAACCTTTTTTCAGTGTTGATATCCCTATTGCACTGCGGAGGAGCAAGGAGCCAATTAGATAGGAGGCAAGCAGCCAGTTTTATCTGCCCTGTGACAAAATGCTCCCACCCAGGGGTACTCCGCTATTCCACTACTCCCCACACTGGATCAGGCAGAAACCTGAGCACACAAGAATATGGCTCTGTTCCCTCTCGAAGGACCCAGATCTCAGGAAAGTTAATGCCGATCAACAAGAAAAGGACAGGCCTGCTGAAGAGGGGAAAAAAAAAAAAAAAAGGAAAGCTATAAGTTGGTTATTTTAGGTCACCCAGTAAAACCAAAGCATCTGCATAACACTCCAAGGTTCATATTTAGAACTGAATTCATGACGTTCAGAAAGGGAGCTTACAAGTTCCACAGTACACTTCAGACCATTCTTAAAGCTTTTTGGCTTGAACCCATCATTTTAAAAGCCAGCAGTTTTTTCACCAAGCCCATCCCTCCCACACGCCTCCTTGTCACAGAGCAGCGATACAGTAGACATTTCTCTCCAAACAAATTAAATCCACTTCTTCCTCAAGGAGAAGGGTCAAGAGGATGAGGTCACCATACTTTTTAAAAGGGCATTAAAAAMTAATTATGCTAAACCACGTATCAGCACAAATTAAAGAGAGACAGTAAAATGCCTGGTTTCAACTTGCTTAAATATTCAATTAAAAAAAGCCATCTAGGCAAAGTTTTATTAAAATAAATCAACTAAGGAAATGTTCATTAAACCAGTCTGAAACCCACATTCTTTTTGGATGTTCCTTCACTGAAAAGTAAGTCTTCATTCTGCCATTATAAACCCAATCATGTCCTCAATGGATGTGCCTTCCTTCACAGCAGCAGTGGGCGTGAAGAGCAATCAGTGCTAATTTCAAACCCAACAGCAAGTGCGGTAAAGCTTCTACCTGTTTCCCTCATACAGAAACACATCCTCTGCCTTTCTCAGGCCCAGCAAGCCAAGTTATCCATAGATAACYCTTCCCGGTAGTTCATAGCTTCCTTTGGGATCCATCAAGACAGCTTTTGAATTGGTGTCGGAAGAATTAGTGCAGATGGACGTAAAGTACTGCCTTTCYACCCGTAATGTCTTGAAAGAAAACCAGAGGTTCAACCTTCAAACCAGACCTACCATATGGGTGCCTGACAAACGCTGAGATCACTGCATTTGTAGAAAATGGTTAAGGTTTAGGACATAAAAATATTGACAGAAAAAAAACAATGCAAGAGAAAAAGAAAGAAAAGGATTATATGACTTTCTTTTGGTGTAGAGAAAGGTACCGGCATGTTACCTGAATGAGGTAAGGCTCATAGTGGGTTGCAGACAGCAGGTCCTGTTATTTCAGTGATGATGAACACTGCCTATCCGGTTTTTACTGTGAAATATAACCAAGGTGATGCTGTGAATGCCAGTTTATCAGGTAAGCAGCAAAACAAGGAAACTTGTTTTTTTTCCAGTAAAGCTAATGATACCTTTAGATCCTGGAAAGGCACAAAGCCTGCTTTCCAAGCTACTACATAAAATTCCCTTTAATATCACTACTACTTCAGTCAGCTCTCTTTCTCCAGCATGATACTGCTATTGAAAAGCCAATATACTACTCCAGCAATGTACTGGAGTATATAAAAAACCTGTAGTACACAGACTAAAATGAAACTTTTCAGCCAGTAATGGTTATTTCCTTATTGGTAAGTTCCTAGCAAAAGCTTGTAAGTTAAAAAAAGAAAAGTACCATCAAGAGGGCTTTGGTATAGGCACAGCTGCACCCAGGAGAGCCTGCTCGCAGTATACATCTGAGAGCATACATACATGTTTAACGGACACATCTTCATTCTAAGACTATATGCTCCAAAAACCTTTCCCATGAATTAAGTTATGGCCCTCAATTCACAGCCACGGCTACAGCTGCAACAAGCAAGCTGAAGTAATGYCATTTTTAAGCAGAATTTTCATTTCAAATGCAAGGCTGAATGCCTTTTCTAGGGCTGAGCAGGACCCAGGTAGCAAACAAGCACGTCTGTACCAGGTCAGAGCCAAGGTCCACCCCACCTCACGACATGTCCCCAGCAGTAGCCAGCAAATGATGGCCAGGGAAGAGCAGAGGACCAGGGCAAGTGTATTGCAACCCTGCTGCTGCCTAACCTCCCAGCACCCAGCGATTTGCAGTGAAGGCACTTCAAGGTAGAAGTAGTGCCGCTGCCTTCGGAGTTCAGCTTAAGACAAGCTGCTGTAAGGTTGTTAGGAAATGAATGCAAACTCAGTCCTTTCAGAGCGGGCAGAGGGAGGGGGCTCATTGAGTGTTTTTTGATGAGTATTTGGGCAGGAAAGCTTGAAAGGAATCCAGCAGCATTTGGCAGCAATAGGTCTCGTACCATCACAGAAAGGCGCTGGGAAAAATGCAACTGGAGAGTTAAGCTAGCCAGTTCAGTTTCCACCGTCAAAACCAATTCAACTTGAGACAACAAAAAGCGAACTGAATTACTCAAGTACATCATATTTCAGAGTAAGCCATCTCAATTCTTAAGAGAGATCAYGTAAACAACCTTGCCGTAGTGCTAGCTATGTATGAAACACATCTATTTTCAAACAGTTGCCCTCTCCACTGATAAGAGCGATACCACACACAAATTCAACGTGAAAAACATTTACAAGTTTCAGAAGAGTTCATTATGAGCAGAGACTGCTAAAAGGCATGGCACTGTCCCTCTGCCATGGGTTGGCCAGGGAAGCAAAAGACAAGATAAAAACCTCAACACACAAAATACCAAGAACCACCTCAATCCCATGATCCCAGTGATGAGGATATTTCACTGGAAATGGGGGGGTGGGGGGGAATCAGTAATGATCTAGTGTCTGGCCCAAATAGCTTATAAATTTAACTTAACTGCTGCTTATAATTTTAGCCAAAGGTACTTTACAGGCAAAGTGAATTTAAAAAAAAAAAAAAGTCCTTGAAATAGAGACGAGAGCCTCATGCTCCCTAGGAAAAGAAGAGCTCCAGCCCTCTGTGCCGTGAGCAACCCTGGAAGTTGTCTGAGGAACCAGAGGTGTCACCCTCTGCTCTGACCACCAGAAGGAAAAACAACACTGCTCAGCGGGCCTGGGTAGTTTGGGTCACAGCATCTTCACTGACCTCAAGAAATGAAAAACTTTCCTTCCCTTTGGTTTTAGCCCTCTCGCCACTCAAACTTAAAGCAGAGGCTGGCTATATGGTTAATAACCCAAGGGCCACAGGCACCAGATGGATGCGAGAGGAGAAGTTCAGCTCGGACATGCTGGTAGGGAGCCCAAGACTGCAGGAAGGGATTTGGAGCAAGGGGGCCCACAGAAAAGTACACACTCTGCAGCATAACRTTGATCAATCAATCACAACTGCAACTGGGAGATGAACGCTTGCATTAGCCATTAAAGATGCATGTGTCAACCATATAGCTGCGCATCTCTGCTCAGCCGGGAGGAGGAACAATAGTCACACTGAAACTTGATGGAAGGCTACCAGTCAGGCTAATGGGTTTAAAAACCCACCTTTATCAAATAAACTGATTATAGCTGTGTTTTTTAACGGTGTGTCAGCTGTTATCAAAATTTGGGTCCATAAGCAGTCCCGCCTATATCACTACAAGGAACCTGAAAGCTGACTCAGCGGGAAAAGACTGAAAACTGGTAACACTAAACCATCATATGAATTATGTTAAGAGGAAAGACAGGCTGGTTTTGAACCAGCACATAATGCACACATTTCCACCATCATGTTCCCCTGAAAAGACCAAATCTACATTTGAAGTACCGACAACTTCAAATCTCCAGGGAAAAAAAGCGTTCTTTGTACAGAGTCAAGCTTAGGCAAATCCTGCAACGGTAATTACAGACACTGCCTCCCCAAGMCATCTGCTGTGGCATTTATAACTCCTGGAAGGGCAGCAGGCAGAGCTGGTGGAGGAGAAGAAGAGGCACACATATCTCAGCAACCAAAGCCAGGCTGCACAGAAAAGCTGTGACGCTGGTCTGACCCGAACAGGAACTTGCGTCCCTGTTATCCAGACGCTGTTATCTGTTTTTCAGCTTGCAGATACTCCCAGCATTCACGTAGCAGAGGAAACAGCTGGGTCTGAAGCCTTTTCGGATCAAAGGAAGTTAGGAGCCAAACCTCAAGGCAACTCGTAATCCTGAGCAAGCCCAGCCTGGCAAGGGCCCAGCGGGAAGAGTCCGACCAGGACCTCACCCTGTGAATGAGCAAACTCGTGCTCTGAAGTCAGTCTGAGCAACCCAACGTTCACAYGTGGACAAACTTTACAGACACCAGCACAGCCAACAGCTCTGCACATCTCTCCTCCAAGAAGCAACGCCAGTAACATGGGCAGAATAATTTAGAACAAGCTAAATTCATCCTTTATGAGGATGCGTAGTGTCCAGCCTGATGTACGCACCTGCATGCTGATGACCACTGCATCTGCAAAATGTTTTCATCGGCACAGATACAGCTAGAAGAGGCAGAAAGACACGCTCACCCACCCCTTGCTCACACAGCCGCAAGTTTTAGCAGCAGGCCAAGCCGTGGGCACTTTGAAAATCCCACTTTTGCAGTACAGCTGGAGACAATGCCGATTAATTGTTTTGCCATCCATAAAAAATTACTACAATACTCACTTCATAGGGTTGTCACAAGGATTATTTAACATCTCTGAAGAGCTTTGAAGAAGAAATAGTGGCTATTGTTCAGAGTACCATAGAATTTGGAAAGATCTCACATGAATTTTGCATGACTCTGCATGTCTGACAGTTGCAGCACCAATATATTATTTTTCTCTACAAAAAGCCTCACAGAAGCTCATTTACTCTGGGCAACACTTCAGTCAGAAATGTATTTTGGTTTGCTCATTAATATATCCTAAATAGGTATCAACTTTGACTATTTAATTAATAGATTCAGGTGCTGTTTCTAGTCTTTCTCAATTAAGGGAAACATTGCATTTTTGACAAAGAACTCAGTTTCGGCTGTCAGGGCTCCTAACAAACACACTATAATTACCTAAGTAATGCTAAAGCACAAGAACAACAGCAGGGGGAAAAAAAAAAGTCAACTAAAAATTTCACTGAAACCCCATTTCCTTTACAGCAAATGAGAAAGTCTGTCTGCRTGGAGCAGAGCTGCTACACACAGAAAGAGGCCCGTGTCATACCGCTTACACCTGACCATTAAAGAGCTCTTAACCCTGATGCAGAAACATTATAAAGGTTTTAAATAGGTTTTTTTCCATGAATACACAAATACAGAGGAGGTACTGGATTCTAAATGTTCTGCCATACACTCAGATCCACCTCTTCCGTAAGGAAAATTTCTAGCATGTCGCTCCAAATGCATGAGGAATCTATATGCCCCTTCATTCTTATAAAACATAGGGAGCTCAACACCTACTTCAAGAACAAGGTTTTTGGTTTTTTTTTTTTTTTGAGTGGTCTCAAACTACAGCGATAATCACAATTAGGCAACAAGGTACCCAGAATGGAGACTGATCTGGCTGAGAGAATTACCATTTCCACTACACAAAGCTTCAAAGTATCTTTAAACTCTCTAGGATACAGACCACAGCTTTTGTTTGGAAAGCAAGCACCACATTATTGATACTACTGCAAGATAAGCAACAGTATTAGGGCTAGTCAGTACACCGGCTTTCAACCCCCATCCAGGACGCAACAGAAAGCTGCTTCTCTTCTTTATTTCATCCTAGTTCTCCACCAAGGAACTGGCACCTACGGATGCACAAAAAAATGCAGCATTGCAGTAGCAAGCCTTACAGAGCTGAAGTCCCAAGTTCCCTGATTCACAGGGGAATTGGCAGCCCAAAATTATGTGCCTGCTCTCCCTAGAAAATGCATTGAGGAAGTTGCATGCCTGAGAACAGCAAAGAGAGGAGAAAAAAAAAAAAAAAAAAAAAAAAAGACAGAAAAGCGACATGAGCAGCTAGGCTGATTTACCAATAGCACACAGCAAGGAGATGTACCATCGATCCCAGCTTTCCCCGGGTTTATGTCTCATAGAGATCAACAACTTTAGGGGAAAGTTCAGGGTGCCAAGACTATACCAACCTCCTCATAAAACATAGGCATGAAACAGAAAGGTGAGACTGATTAGCTCCTTTACCCATCAGCCTGATAGGCGGCATCCTCACGTAGTTTGAGCTGTACATCGTTTCGATACAGCTTTCCTTGCCTTTTCCCTGGAAGGTATCATAACCTTCACCCAGCACTTCCTCGGTAATGCACCAGGGTAGCCTGGCACAGCCAGTCACTGCCCTCTCCTACTAAAACCGTTTGGGTTTTGCACGGTTTAAACAGACAGAAAAAGAGTCCCCGTGGCTCTCAGTTCCTTTTTACAACACCGAATACTCATTTGGACAAGGACAAGAACGCGAACCTCCTGGTTCCCAAGATGAACGTCCTGTCTACTAAGCCACACAGTTATGCTACCCTGTGCAAGGTTAGACAGCTACAGATGAAGACACAGCAGAAGGAGGTGCTGTTGTGAAGGACCGGATCCAAARGCAATGCTCATAGATTAGTCTTTACAAGAGAGACAAGGATTTCTTTCATTTTTGGTACGATTTATGTGTAACAGCTGTAAGCGCCCAGCTTCTCATCACTGTCATGTCTTGCACTCTCCKAAACATGTCCAGATTCAGAGGCACAAGGAAATTGTACAGGTAAATCATAGGTATCCATTGATTTTAGGAGCATCAAAAAATATGTAAGCAAGGGTTTGTTTCCTTTTTAGCCATTTGAAATTTGGACTTCTGCAATTAATAAACCAAAACAGGAAGCAGAGATTATTGGTTTGGTGCACCAACAAATTAAACACCTCCTAGATTATCCTGATTTTACCTATAGGTGCCTATGTCCTAGCGATAATCAGCCCCCAACTTAGGTGCTGCCTCAATCCTGGAATCCTGACATGATCATGTATCAGATAGCAAATTGATTTTAATGTAACACTTTTAAGACTATCTTCACCGAGCATGTGGCGGAGGCCTTGGGATTAGTGTTTCTTTTTCTCATTTTGTGTTGGTTAACATCATAGGTAAACAAGAAATTTGGATAACGCCTTCTAATGCTCCTCCATTCCCTTCCTCTTAGTTTTACTTAAAAAGATAGTATCAATTACTTATTAAGAGCTACCCCCAAGGAAAAGTTCCCTGGTATTAGCCTGAAATGCAAGTGTAGACAGAGAATCCTTATTACTAGGGGCTCAGCACCAGAAGGTAGTGGAACAGTCTGAGATATAAAAAAATTTTGGGTTCCCTTTGCTTTTTGTCATTTCTTTCGTTCTTTATCTTGTAATACTCAAGGTACCGATTGCCTAGGCACCTCTCCTTTGTTCAGGCACTGACTAGAAACAGACTAATCCGCACGCACCAACACTCAGTATTAACACTAAAAAAACCCACTGAAAGAACAGGACATTTTTAGCCCTTACAGATGATAATGACATTTCTTTGTCAGTATCTTGGCCATTCCTATCAAGAATTATGTTCTCATAAGCCAAAGGAGCAAGATTGAATGCAACCTTTCTTGGGGTTTCTTGAATTTGCATAAAGCGTAGAAGCAGCCTACCATAATTTATGGCTATCATAAATTTAGTATAGGTGAACCCATTACAGTTAGCAGCAATACTTTATTCACATCAGTTCCCCACAAAATGCAAGCCTCAAATCCAATTATTCCGTAATAGTTTTGCAAGTAAACAAAACAYCATTTAGGATTTGAAAACAATGGATCTTTCTGCAAACAGAGGCAGAAAGAAAAAAAAAATGAAGCTAGCACAGGACTATGCAATAGTTTCATTTTGTAAGAAGATTAACAGAGGGCAGAAAGCTTTGGCTCTGGCTGGGAAAAGAACATACACTTTGTGCTAGTAGAGTTCCTGTAACCATAAGTGGAATTTTGTCCTGTTTGTTAATGTATCTCTTCAGAGATAAAAGAAATCACACTGGGAAGAGGAAATAGCATCCTTATTTCTCTCCAACATTACCTCAACTAAAGCCCATTCTGATTTCAGCCCTTGTCAGGTACAACCCGCGCACCCTCGACTATCTGCAACATACTGTTAAACTGCAATACAAAGTTTTGGTAAGTGGTCCTGCCATTTTAATTGTGCTCAGCGGGGACAATCTGGTCAGGTGTTCTTCCTGTGCTTGTTGAATTCAAGCTCTATTTGGAGACCAACTGTTCTCTATCCTGCTTTCTCCAATTAAGAGTGTGTATAGGGGTGGAGAGGTGAAGGTGGGAATTAAGAGAGAGAGGGATGAGGAAACTTTCTTAGAGTACATAAGATTGTCCTTAAAAAAGGTTGAAAAAAGGTATTGAATGTACTACACATAATTTTAATCACAAAGGTTCAGTAACAATAGACGTGAAGGGGAAGACGACTAGAGTACACAGAAGGGAACCAAAAGCCAAGGGTCCTGTGAAAGTTACAGGAAAGACCAGAACATTTATGTTTAAAATCCTCATGGCACGAGAAGCTCTGTAACAGCCCAACGCTCACCGCAGCAAAGCAAGTTCACTGCATGTTACAACAGCAACTCTGTTTAACTTCATCATCTCRTGTACAGCTGCAGTCTTGAAAGAAAATTAATGGAAACTGTACGGGTTTTACTGCTTGTAGAATCAAGCTTAGAAAAAAATAAAATACACATACCTATCTGTGATTACGTTGAACTTCACCCAAACGACCTGTAGTTCAAGCAAAGAGCCTCAAGTGAAGAGCGTCACCGCGAAAGAAACACTGCGAAGACAAGTGGAGAGCTTACTGCTTTACTCCCAAACATGCTTGTACGTATCAGCAATTCACTGATAGCAAACATGCGATCTTGGACTCTAGCCTATTTCCCTTAGAGTGGGAGAGGGGGAAAGGCCATGAAGTTTATTTTGGACTTGAAATTAATGAGTTTCATAACATGATGAGCTAGTGAGGTTGTTACTCCTTCGAAGAAGGAGCAGCAAGATTACTGCAAACTCTGCCACTTTCCTTTCTCGTTCCACACCTGCTCTGCCTAATCAAGGAAGGGAGACGAAGATTCAAAGAGGAAAAAATATTGGAGGGGAAGGATGTACAAGTGAGGCATCAAATAGGTAACACTCAGTCTCAACACAGAGTTCCCTTAGAATACAATGTATTACAAGCTATAAGGGGATAATCAATATGCTTGCTGGTTCAGATGCCTACACATTAGGTTAGCAGCTTATTAAATCCGTCAGCGTCATCTGAACAGAATCCAGGCACAACAGCATCCTATTTGGTTGCCGCTCTCAGATCAATAGGGTTTGCTCTTCTCCATTTTGCACTCGCAAGCCGTGCACCCAGGTATAGCCTGGCTCTTTGGAAACGGGCTTTTCTTCTTATTTTTTTTTTTGTTTCAAACCGCTCTCCCACTTTTCACCCATTCTTCCTCCCTCTCTCCCTCCCTCTCTCCCTCCCCACAGGCTCGACGGAGAGCCCAGCTGCCATCCTCCCAGCAGCGAGCCGCCAGCCTGCACCTCCTTCACTCCGCACCCCCCGGGAGGGCGTCCATCTCACCCGGGAGGGGAGGATGCATTTCAGCCGGGGCCCGGCCGCACCGGCGGGACCACTGTGCCCTTCCCCGCGCCGCCGCCATCTCCCCGGGTACCCCTCGCCGCCGGGCCCGGCCCGGCCCGGCCCGGCCGCCCCCCCCGCCGCCC